>CAUZXS010005130.1:2500-93361 GCA_963585895.1 Sepioteuthis lessoniana | reverse complement strand
CATCTATAACAGTGGCTTCTATAGATGAGAATAAAAACAGCCATCGAAAGATAACCATGACCCACACTCAAACCATATCCGTGCTAGCGGCACGACATGATGATGATGAAGAATTTATTTCCGTGTCAACATCAAGTTATCTAGTTAGTCGTTTGGTTGTTTGGGTTTTATGGTATATCAACCTTTGTAGGGTATTCAATGCCAAATCCATTTTTATACAAATAAACAGTTCTATTTCAAACAATTCAGTTTAGCATGAGTAAACAGTTTAATTGTCAAAAACATTTCTATTTCAAGCTATTCAGTTTAGTCAAACAGTTCTAATTCCCCTAATTCATTTACGTATAAGTATAGATTTTGTTTACACACGGTTAAATGTCAAAACAGTTCGATATTAAACAATTCAGTTTAGTGTAAGTAGAGTTTCAATTTCAAAAACAGTTCCATTTCAAACAATTCAGTTTAGCATAAGCACTCAATTCTAATATAAGTACATAGTTTATTTGTCAAAAACATTTCTATTTAAAGCAATTCAATTTAGCATAATTATACAGTTAGTTCTATTTAACCCATAGATAGGGCCCTACCAGGTGGTACCATTCCGGAACAGAGTGGAGCGGGGAACCATGGCAATGAAGGGGTGCTCCACGTTCCCCAAAACTCCAGCATCAATGGAACCTCACCATTAGATTGTTTAGTGTCATATCTAGGACACTCATTAGTGGGGGGTCTTACCCCTCTGCAGAGGTGCAGTCAGTGTATCCTACCCCCCCAGCCAACTCGGCAATCTTGTTATCATTTCATTCCTGGTATTTAGCAAATTTCCATTCATATATTTCAACATACATATATTAAGCATATATATATACATATATATATCTTCTAAGCATTAATTACACTTACCATGTAAATTGTTTGTCGAATAGGATCTTTTAATTATTTTCCAATTTATAATAGGTGTTAGTTCTAGTTCTTTCAGGCACAGTAATACTTAAATAGGACAGTTTGATTTTTTTATGTTGGACTTTTAAATGATTGGAGGTGGTTGTAGTATCTAAATTTCCAGTTTAAGCTTATCATATTTAAGTATGCCTTTTCATGGATATCATTTTCTTTAGTTGAAATGTTAGTTTGATATATAATATTATTAAGGTTACGTTTATTTCCTAACGGACATTCATTTTTAATTCTACAATTATAAGAATGTTTTAAGTTGTCATTGTTATTCCAGTCCAGTTTGTTAATTTTTTGTTGTGATTGTCAATTATTGCTGATATATTGCTCGTCCAAGAATAACAGATTTGTACATTATTCTTTTGGCTTCTAAGTACTTAGTTTCATTTTTATAACCACTGTTATGAAAAAGTCATGAACTCTCTAATACTCCTTGCTATGGGTTGCATACAGAGGCTGAACAAAATAATGGAAAACCTAGAATCGTAATATCATAATTTTGAAACTCCCATAAAACCATCAAACGTTTTTTATTTTTATGTTGTTTTTTTTTTATTTATTATTAGTTTTTTCTCGTCTTAATTTTCTAAAATTGAGGTTTTTTACAGATGTCATCGGAAGTAATTAATCAAAATTCATTAAATGATCGATCAGACTTTAAAAGAGGTCAACTTGTTGGTGCTCGTATGGCAGGTGCTTGTGTAACATAAACTGCTGAATTATTTGGTTTAGCAAGAAATACTGTCTCGAAACTAATGACAGCATTTGAGAAAGAAGGAAAAACCTCCTCACAAAAGCAAAACTTAGGAAGAAAGCGAAAGCTCTCAGATAGGAACCGTCGGACTCTTACGCGGATTGTTCGGAAGGATCAATAGAATACAAGCCCCGAAAATTACAGCAGAGTTTAATAACCATCTCGAGAACACAGTTTCGTCACAAACTCTACGGGAGCTGTACAAAGCCGGATTTCACAGTGGGGCTCCAATCAGAAAACTTGCGTGAAATTTCCTGGTGTTTCCATTATTTAGTCCAAACCTGGAGTACCACTACTGTTTTTCTACAAGGCTGACGTTGACTTGCTAAATTGAATTGTTAGAAATAAAACTGTTTGACCATTTAATTGTAAGAAATGACTGATCTTAAACTGAATTGTTAGTGATACACAGCAATAATTGGAACGATTCAACATTGAAATAAAGAAATTGAACCCAGACACTGAAAACCAAAGAGGAAAATATCGAGCTGATACGATCGAATATGGGAAAAATCGAAGAAAACCTTAACAAACCAGAATGGACATATTGAAATACATAATCCTAGAAATCAGCGAGAGAAAGAATAATAGTAATAAAAAATCACCATTAACAACTCGTTCTGATTGCACAGGTTCTCTTTAAGCTGTCTCGCTATCTGTCCCCATCATGCATTGCTCTTGCAGATCTTCTTGAGGGCATCCAGTGTCCACACTGAACAGATGAATCTAAGTCTTTCCTGGTCGACCAATACTGATTTGCCCATGTGAAAAATTCCTTAAGAAGACCTCGCTTATGAGTTCGTCCTTTCTACACCGGAAGTACCCAAAATGTTTTTTCATCTTATTTGGATAGTTTGTGGAATGGAAGGTAAATCTACGGAGACACAAATCATAAAAGTCTATGCTAACCATACTTTGCTGACTCCCCCCACCCACACACACACACATGGCGCATCTTGTGGTGTCTTAGATCTCAACTGATCTCTGCCGGCCGAGACCCAAACTGATCTGCTTTGATCATATCCGAAAAACCCAACCGAGCGCTTGGAAGGTCGAACCTCAACTACCCGTCTTTTCAAAATCCTCTGGACCATCTCTTCTGGGTATGACGTCAACCACCTACTCTATTCACTACATCAGCCGTCCAGCCCCATTTCCTGTCTGGGAGTTTATTATGACAGAGGATGATTGTCATATCCTTTCCGCAAGGGCGTAAGAGTGTACCATCTGAGTACGCCACCTAAACTAAGAGACACCGAGAAGTTCAAAGCCTTACCAAACTAAATAATAAGATATAATTAACAAAAAATAAGTAATATAAAAAATTATTAGCTTCATTATATAACACTTGAACAGAGCTCTCTCATCAAACTCTTGGTAGTTGAAAAGTGCAAACCATGGGAATAGTCTAAACATATGTTTGCCACAACGAGCTCGAGGCAAAAATACAGTCCATGCAGCGGAGATGCATTGACTATCCGTTAAAGATTGAGTTTTGAGCTCAAAAGTCAGAAAAGAGAATAAGGGTGGCTGTCTTTTACGACATGAAAGAACACATTACTATTGATTTTTCTTGAAAAGAGGCAACGGTAAATCGTTTTTTTTTTATTGTCAAATTCTTAGGCAAAACTCACCTAATTTGTTGAATGAACATCGGAGATCAGAGTGAAAATCATGCAGGATACCACTTCATTGCTATTGTCCCCAGTTCCACTCTGTTCCAGAGTGGGAGCACCTGATAGGGTCACATGTATGTGTCAAATCGAATTGTTTGACATTTAAACTGTGAGATAAAAAAATCTTGACGGCAATTACACAAGAGTCCTAGAGGCAACACCCCACAAAACAGCAGCTATACGGCCATCTACCACATACTACAAAAACTATCCAAGCCAGACGAACCAGACATACGGGACACTACTGAAGAAGTAAGAACGATCTCATAAGCGATATACTCCAGTGGACCCCTTAACATGGACGAGCAAAGGTTGGACAACCAGCGAAAACCTATATACAGCAGCTTTATGCCAATACAGGATGTAGCCTAGAGGACATGCTGAGGCCGATGGACGATAGGGATGGGCGGCGAGAGACGCTCTGGGAAATCCGTGTAAGCAGTGGGACATGATGAAGACAATCAAATGACATTCTTAAACTGACCAGTTTAAAATAGAACTGTTTGATCATTCAACTATGTGCAAACAAATGACTGATGTTTGAATGATTTGTTAGTATTAAACAGCAATAGTAGGAAAAATCTAACTATGTGAAAACAAACAATTAATAGTAAATAACTGTGTGCAATAGTAAATAACTGTGTATAAAGAGAATTTGGTATTAAATAACCTACAATGGTTGTTGTGCCATAAAACCGAACCAAACCAAACCATTATGTCTAATATATATGCATAAAGAGAATTTGATATTAAATAACCTACAATGGTTGATATGCCATAAAACCCAACCAAACCAAATCTAACGTATTTAATATATATGTATAAAGAGGATTTGGCATTAAATAACCTACAATGGTTGATATGCCATAAAACCCAACCAAACTAAATCCTATATATTTAATATATATGTATAAAGAAGATGTGGCATTAAATAACCTACAATGGTTGATATGCCATAAAACCCAACCAAATCAAATCCTATATATTTAATATATATCTATAAATAGGATTTGGCATTAAATTTACCTCCAATGATTGATATGCAATAAAACACAACCAAACCAAATCCTATACATATATATATATATATATATATATATATGAAGAGGATAAAGAAGATTTGGCATTAAATAACCAACAAACCATAAAACCAGAATAAACCAAACCATGTCTCATAATTATTAGTTTCATATGTCTGATTACTTTCATAAAAATGGAAGACAATTGTCGATTGAACCTATATTTTCATAAATCAGGCAAATCGTTTCATCTCACGACTGGCTTTTATCTTTTATAGAAGACATTTGAAATTATTTATAATGAAATAGAATTATAGGATATACTAATTCCTTTAATTTTTATCCTATTTACCAACCCCTCTGCTCGGACAGGATATGACACAAGGTCAATTTTTAAGCGGAGTTTAACAGGTTTGAATTTAGAGTTTTCCTTCTCCTAGACTAGTTGTCTCACCAAGGCTGAAGAACACAGTCTGTCCTACTATCTACCCATAGCTGGAGGGAGAATAATTGGATTCATACCTTTCCCAAGGGTATTAGTGCTATGTGAAATGCTATCAGTCTCGTCAAGGTTTTGAATTCGTGTCGTCCAGTCCATTCCTTTAATTTTTATAGTGCTCTGCTAGCTAACATATGAGCATTTTGAATTCATCAAAAGCTTTCTAAACGATTGTTTAGGCTACTTCCAGCTTGAAGCACCACGCATGTCTACCCACACTGAAGAGTTGTGACACAACGAAACAGTCTGCCTGTGGACGACAATATATATATATATATATATACATCCCGCGGTGGGTTGAGTGCTCTAGAAGGAATTACCGGCTGCCATATACGAGCAAATACAAAACCTCTTCTCATGAATTTGGCACTTTCGTAACCGATAGCGAATATGTAAATATATATACGAAAAAAATTCTTTCGCTCTGGGGAAAGATATCCGACTAATGTAAAGTCAGCCGGATTTCGATCCCAGCTTGAAGCATTTGGCGTGTCGAGCCACACTGATGAGTTATGACACAACGAAAAAATTTGTCTGTGGATGACAATACATATATATATATATATATACTCTCCAAAGTGGGTTGAGCACTCGGGAAGGAATTGCTGTCGACCACATACGCCAAAATGCAATGGTCTTCACATGAATTGAGCCCTCCGATAGCGAATATATATATATATATATATATATATATATACGAAAAATTCTTTTGCTTACATTAAGAATGACGATAGGTCTGGGTAAGATATCCGACTGACGTAAAATCAGCCGAGTTTCGATTTCAGCTTGAAGCATCTCGCGTGTCTTGCCGCAGTGATGAGTTGTGATACAAGGAAACAGTCTATCTTTGGATGACCATATATATATATATATATATATAGACGTACAAAAGGTAAAACGCTAAAAAAATATGTTTGCTGGTTTGATTATTTGCCAACTCGTTTCGACTTCATTCTTTTTTTTAATGCAAAAATGTTTAATCAAAATTATTTACTACGAGAAATAATGATGATAGATGAATTTTGATTAAATTCGAAGTGTTCATCAGGGCTTGTAGGTCTTCCTATGAGAAAAATTGGATTAATATATAGTACATTACGGTATTATAAAACCCATGGATAAGGAGGTTCATGCCTTTCCCAAGGGTATTAGTTGAAAAATAAATCAAATAGCAGGGTTCGAGTCTCGGCTCGTTCCCGACCTTCCCTTCCCCTAAATCGCCACTATAATCGGTCTTCGGGTCACTAACCTTGTGTCAAGTCCTGTCTGGTGGGAGACAGCGACAAATAGCAAGAATTGAGGTCGAACTTGCTATCTACGATCTCCCAGTCCAGCATGCTAGCCATCACACCACACGACCCCACACACACACACATAAAATGTGTATTTACTTGTGTATAAACGTAACTATGACAGTCAAATTATTTCTCTGTGTATGTATCTATGTATCAATATGTGTGTGTGTGTATGTGTGCGTGTGCGTACGTGGGTGTGTGTCTCTGTGTGTGTGTATGTGTGTGTGTGTGAGTATGTGTGTGTGTGTGTGTATCTATTTATGAATATATGTATATAGATATGTAGATATGTATATATATATATATGTATATATATATATATATATATGCAATGTATATATATATATATAGATATAGATATGTAGATATGTATATATATATATATATATATATGTGTGTGTATGTGTGCGTACGTGTGTGTGTATGTGTGTATATGCATTTATGTATCTATATATATATGTGTGTGTGTGTGTATGCGCGCGCATGTGTGTGCGTGCGTGCGTGCGTGTGTGTGTGCACGCTTGCGTGCCTCTGTGTGTACGTATTTGTGTTTGCGTATACATAGTCTTTTGGTCTTGTGTAACGACTGTTACTGTACAGGAAAAAAAAAGAGAGCCAATGAGATAGAACGACAAAAATGTCAGCTGTTTCCTAATCAGATTTGGCCCTTTGAGAACAAAAAAAGAAAAAAAAAAAGAAATAAAAATCTTCACAATTTTTTTAAAGAAAGAAGAAAACAGAAGACAAAAAAAAAGAAAAAATATGAATAAAACGCTCTCTTTACTTTTTTTTTTTCTCCTTCCCTTGAAAATTGTGTATTTTCTCCTCTGATCGCAAAATAATTCGATTAAGATTTTTCTTTCACAATTTTCTTCCTCTCTCATTCTTTATTTTAATTTCATTTTATTTCATTCATTTTATTTATTTATTTATTAGCGTAAGAGAAACAACAGCCGCTTTTTGCTCCAGGAAAAGACACCTATCGAGGAAGAGAGCGCGAAAAGATTTAGCGCATGCGTACAAGAATCGCATCCCAGCAAGAAACGGCCATTTTCGTAGCATATTGCGTGAAAGAAACGAAATATGGCGAGAAACCTTCATTGCTAGACTGTGTTGGCTTTTTTTCCATTATTTCAAATGGATCTATTTCTGTTTACAAAATTCTATTATATTGATTCTGTTCCGGTTGACTCGTGTACATGTCTCCAGTGGTAAAGAGGAAGACGATCAGAAAAATTTCAAACATTCTCAACACGGGCCGGTTTTTACACTTTAGACGCGGAATACGAAGTTAGACGATACTGATGGATGGGAATATTCTAGTTAATTAACAGTCTGTCCGTGGGACTTTGAATACTCTGATTGTGTTTCTCTCCGGGTAGGGGGGGGGAGTAAGACCACCTCCCATAAAAGGGTGTCCTGGTAATGACATTAAATTGCAAGTTTTAGAGACTCAATTTCTGGATATCTGCGGAATGTTGTGTACCTCTTCATTATAATTACTTCTAAGTTAAATGTGATTCGGTTTTGTGGTAGAACCTGTAAAGGATTACATCAATGAGCTGAATAGATCTGTTAAGGAAATGTTTGTACCCAAAAGGACTGTGTGCAAACAAAATTATGAAAGAATGACACATGAAGCATTTCCGATATATTTTCATAGCAAACATCATCTGAAAGAAAGAAAGAAAGAAAGAATTAGCGATTAAGAAAGAATGAAAGATCGGTGGCGTAAGAAACAAAGAAAGAAAGAAAGAAAGATTTAGCAATTAAGAAAGAACGAAAGAAAGATCGGTGGCGTACGAAAGAAAGAAAGAAAAAAGAAAGAAAGAAAGAATTAGCAATTAAGAAAGAAAGAAAGAAAGAAAGAAAGAAAGAAAGATCGGTGGCGTAAGAAAGAAAGAAAGAAAGAAATTGTTGGAAGATGAGAAGCGACAACACTGGACATAAAGGGTAAATCGTCTGATTGAATAAAGTGAATAAGGAAAAAAAAATAGATAGATAGATAGATAGATAGATAGATATAAAAGCCTGAGATAGATAGATAGATAGATAGATAGATAGATATTAAGTAATTTCTAAATGTTTGATGGAAATCTTAGCTATTTAGATATTTCTTGGGTTTGTTTGCTTAACGGTATATCAACTCTTTATGGGTTATCTAAAGCCAAAACTTGATTCATTTTAGACTATTTGATTGGAATCATATCTATTTAGATACTAGGTTGGGTTTGTTTGTTTAACGGCATATCAACTCTTTATGGGTTAATTAATGCCAAAATTTCTTTAGGTACAGTTATTCAGTATGAAGCATTACTGTCAAATATGACAAAGTGAACCTGGGAGTAATAACAACGAAGGGGTTAAGCACATTTACGAGAGTTTTCAGATCTTTAGTCTCATTATCAGCTGCATTTGAGTATCATATTCAGGACACCTGTTTTTTTTTGTTTTTTTTTTTTTGTGGGAATACGCTGTTGGCCTTGCAGAGGGGTGAGCCCTCTGCAAGGCCAACAGCGTATTCAAAACAAGACAAGGCTAAAACATATCTTATTAGTTAAAGCAATAACTAGTAATAATCTTATATATTGACCTTTTACAGATTGTGGATTCAAAAACAGGATGTGTAGCTGTGTCTTTAGGTAAACAAGGGACAGCGGAAATGCCACATGAATTGCGTAGGAAACATGCGTGAGTAAAATTGGCGACCATAGTCGAGGTTGACCCGAAGGCTCCCTTTTCATTAGCTACTACACTGAGTTGTAAGGGAGGGAGATACACTTTTTCTTGGATTGCTCCAATTTCCCCTTGATTCCTATCATATAATGCTGAGTGTTAAGCAAGGAGGCATCAAGTACCATTTTTTGAGTTTTGGTATTACTCGACCTTGGATTGAACCCCGGTCTTCCAGGCCATTGGCAAACATTCTACTCATTAGGCCAATGCGAAGGCGTCCGGAAATTATATAACAACGGAAATTTTCAGTCCCGGAGAGTTGGGAGTCAGTCAGCTTAGAGAGCAGTCAGTCAGCAGTCAGTAGATTCACACCGTTTTGAGTGCTGGCCTGGAGAGGGGGTCAGCAGCCCCTGAGTTGTAAGGCTACTCTTTATCAGTCTCATGTGAAAGAAGAACGAAGAAGCTTGGCTCTCTGAACATGTATCTAAATATAGTATAAATCTTGGCTCTCTGAATTGCCCAGTCGGCTGGGGCTGTAGAATACACCGACTGCTTCTCTGCAGAGGGGTAAGACCCCCACTAACGAGTGTCCTGGATATGACACGAAACAATCTGATGGTGAGGTTCCAGCAGTGCTGGAGCTTTGGGGAATGCCATCGCTCACAGGTCCACTCTGGCCCGGAGTGGTAGCACCTGATAGGGCCCTATCTATGGGTTAAATAGAACTAACAGCATACTTATGCTACAATGAATTGTTTGAGTAAACTGAATAGCTTGAAATAGAAATGATTTTGACAATTAAACCGTACTTACATTTAAACTGCGTGCTTATGCTTAACTGAATTATTTGAAATGGAACTGTTTTTTGACATTAAAACTGTATTTACACTTAATTGAATTGTTACATATAACTGCTTGAATAGTTTGAAATGGAAATGTTTTTGACAATTAAACTGTGTACTTATGCTAAACTGAATTGTTTGAAATAGAACAGATTATTTACATAAAAATGAATTTGACATTAAATAACCTACAATGGTTCATATGCCATAAAACCAAATCCAACCAACCAACCTTGGCTCTCTGAAGATGTATCTAAATATAGTATAAATCTTTGCGGTTTTTTGTCCTTCCGACTCTCTGTCTCTCCCTCACTCTCAAGCAAAAATTTCGAATTTCATGGTAATAAAAGAGAGATAAAATATTTTCGTACAATAAGGGTAATTACTTCTATATTCTAAGAATATGACTAAATGGAAAGAGAAAACCGCAAAAACATCTTATTTCCTTTTCTTCAGTACCCTCAGGTAATGATATATATATATATATATATATATATATATATATATATATATGTTGAAAAGATAGATTTGTAGTGACTCTGACCGTATGATAAAAATATGTGAAAAATTGGATAAATCAAACACTTAACTCAGATTTAGATGTGCGATATTTCGTTTGGGCTTCATTTCATCTTCAAGAAAGAGACTGTTTCAAATAGAAAAACTCGGAAAACAGTCACAGATTTGAAGAAGTTCGTGAAGATGAAATAAAGCCCGACCGAAATATCAAACATCTAAATATGATTTGAGTGTTTGATTTATCCAAATTTCCACATATTTCTATCATATATATATATATATATATAGGGAGAGAGAGAAAAATAAATAGAGATAGGAAATGGGGAAAAAAACGAATAATATTTTGCACCTGAAAATTGACTTCTATTGCATTTTTATAATAAAAATAATTTTCAATGCAGTTTTCTAGTAAAAATTATTTTCAATGCATTTTTATAATAAAAATCATTTCAGATACATTTTTATAATAAAAATCATTTCCTGTGTTTTATCTTGATCGAAATCATTTCCGGTGCATTTTTATAATAAAAGTCATTTCCGATGCATTTTTATGATGAAAATCCTTTTCAATGCATTTTTATAGTAAAAATCGTTTCCAATGCATTTTTATAATAAAAATCATTTCAAATACATTTTTTAATAAAAATCATTTCAAATGCATTTCTATAATAAAAATCATTTCCAATGAACTTTTATAATAAAAATCATTTCAAATGCATTTTTATAATAAGCAGCATTTTCAATGCACTTTTATAATAAAAATCATTTTCAATACATTTTTTATAATAAAAATCATTTTCAATGCATTTTTGTAATAAAAATCATTTTCAATACATTTTTATAATAAAAGTCATTCCCAATGCACTTTTATAGCAAAAATCATTTCCAATGCATTTTTATAAAAAGAAACATTTTCAATGCATTTTTACGAATTTTTAATAAAAGAACATTTCCAGAAAGAAAGAAAGAAAGAAAGAAGCTCATGAGAATAAGACTGAGATATACAGACAGACAAAGAGAAAGACAGAGAAAAAAGGCGAATACAAAACGTTTCCTCGTTTTGTACCTTAAAATAAACGAATTATTTATTTTTAAAAAATGGCCTCAAATTTAGCGTCTCGGAGTAAAGTTCACAATTTGTCTGTTCAATAAAATTTCTATTCTTTTGTTTATCACAATCTTTGACGCTAGTTAAAAAAAAATGAAAGAAAAAAGTCAACGTATTTCTAATTGAATTTCAACTCCATTTGTCTTCATTTTTTTTTTTTACAGCGAATGATTCAATCTCCAGTTCCAATGGGATTCGAACCCTGCTAGCTTAATTGCTTTTCAATTCGTCCTATTCACATCACCCACACATGCACCCTCACACACCGTTAAATACACCAATGTGCGGGTCTTGCATGTACGAAGCCTGTTCAAAAATATCAACACTGACGAAATCGGAATGAAGAATACATGAAACGTTAATTTTCTTCAAAATGTCCCAGTTAGAATACAATACATAGTGATCGTTATAAGAAATGGAGTCGATGCACGTAGCAGTTTACATTTCACTTTTCCTGGGAAATGCCTTAGCAATGTTTTCTCCTCCAGCTATGAATAAATTGTTGGGCAGATATTTTTTTGTCTAGGTTAGGCAACCAATCTAAAACTAGGAAAATTCTGAATTGAAACCGACTTAATTCCTCTTAAAAATTGACCTTGTGTCCAATCCAGAGCAGGAGTCGAATAAATACACCATCATCATCATCATGAAGTAACGCTGACAGCCCGGAGTACCCTGACTCTCCCTCTCACTATCCATACCTATCATTCATCGCACCTGGCCAGGCTTCTAAGCAGTATTTGAATGTAATCTTACTGTACTATGTGCGTTAGTACGTTCACTCTGACTTTCTAAAGTTAAGACATGCATAATCTAGGTAAGGTGACCGACCAAGTCGAAGACAGCTCGAAGGTTCCCTTTCCATAAGCTACTACATCGAATAGAATGTTCAGCAATGGTCCGGAAGACCGGGGTTTCAGTCTCAGGTCGTCTAATACCGATAACTCAAAAAATGGTACTTGATTCTACCTTGCTTAACACTCAGCATTATAAGGTAAGGATCAAGGCAAAAGTGGAGCAATCCAGGGAATGGAGTAGCACCCTTCCCTACACCTCGGTGTAGTACCTATTGGAAAGGGATCCTTCGGGTCACCCTAGCTAACTTAACTTACATCGAGGTGTAGGGATGGGCGCAACTCCATTACATATACACGCACATCTTAAAGGCCAGGACATAGCATGTTTGGGAGTAAAAAATCATTAATAAAAACGTACAATGTACGCAATTCCCTAACCTATGGGCATAAAATAACCCTGGATAGCTTGATACACCGTTAAGATCAATCACTCAAGCAATCAAAAAGCCTTTTAAAGAAAAAGATACAAAAAAGTTAATAAAAACGAACAATAAACGTAATTACCACACTTGAGGCATGAAATACCTCTAGACGGTCTGAAATGTCGTTAAGATCAATAAGTCAATCAATCATCAATCGTGTTTTATTAAACAAAAATCCTATAAATTTTTGAAAATGATTTATATAACATTTTTTTGTTTATTTACGTAGTTGATCCAACGAACATAAACATTTGTCCAAACTTTACTGATTTATTGTTCAGAGAAAAAGAATTTGGCTCTTATTTTGTTTTTTTTGGGCTTTTTTGTACAATTTTTATGTTCAGCAATTGCTGTTTGTCCATCATTCTGATCGATCATTTGTGAAGCTCAGAATATATATATATATATTATATATAGCATTTGAGTCAACCGGGTTTCGATCCAAGCTTCGGGTAGCTGGCCTGTCTAGCCACACTGATGAGTTCTGATTGAACGAAACAGATCTGTCTGTGGATGACAATATATATATATATATAGTATATATATATATATATATATATATATATATATATGTATAAATACATATAATATATATATATATATATATATATATGCTGCCTAACTACTCTCTCTCTCTCTCTCTCTCTCTCTCTCTCACACACACACACATATATATATATATATTCGTTCATTTCTTTTATTTTTGCGTAAGCATTTGATTTAATTTATATATATATATATATATATATATATATATATATATATATGAATATATATATTAATTTTGATAATTTTGATATAATAATTATTTTAATAATTCTAATATATATATATGAATATATATATGAATTTTTATATATATACATGAATATATATATTAATTTATATATATATAATGAATACATATGCATACATATGTATATATATATATGAATACATATATATATATATATATATATAATATATATATTATATATTATATATATATATATATTATATGTATTTATGCTTCCTAACTACTCTTTCACACACACACACACATGTATATATATATATATATATATATATATATATTAAATGTTCACTTCTTGAATAGTTTTCTTGTCCTGATGGAATTACTCCCAACTCCGATTTAACTGGACCAAATAATACTTATATATATATATATATATATATATATATATATATATATATATATATATATATATATATATTTGTTCACCACTAATTTTTGCGAAAGCATTTGATTTAATTTTTTTCAATCTGTATTCGACAGCTAAAATAAATCTCACAATCATTTTTCATATTTGATGACCTTGATTCTAATATCGGGTGACGATCACCAGAACTGTTCAATGAACGTCATTTATAATACATATAATTTTTGAATTAGTGGATGAATTTACCAAAATTGTCCGATGATCATGATGATGATATATATATATACATATATATATCATCGTCATAATCATCATCAAGTCGTGCTGACAGCACAGATTTTCCTGACTCTCTCCTTTCATTCGTCCCTATTATCCATCGCTCCGGGCAGGTCTTCCAAACTACCTCTGGTGTCTGTACAGAATTGACGTAAATAAGTTCTTGCTGGTCTACCAACACTAGCATGTCCAGGTGTCGGGGTCCATAGAAGAACACCCCTTATGAATTCTTCCTTGCTTCTCCAGCAGTGTCCCACATGTCTTTTTCATTTAACTGGAATGTCTTTTGAGATTGCATCTACCGTAATACTTAATGCTTAAGAACCAAA
This sequence comes from Sepioteuthis lessoniana, assembly GCA_963585895.1. Taxonomy (NCBI): domain Eukaryota; kingdom Metazoa; phylum Mollusca; class Cephalopoda; order Myopsida; family Loliginidae; genus Sepioteuthis; species Sepioteuthis lessoniana. Next base: position 78,975 of record CAUZXS010005130.1, on the reverse strand, counting down.
CAACTTTATCTAAAGATTATTGGAAGCTAAAAGACCAAGGCTTGACTCTAGTAATTAATTGGAAAATAATTTTAAAAATCCTCCTCGACTTGTAATTTATATGGTAGATGCAATTTATGCCAAGATAAAGAAATGCATTTTGAAATATAAAGATGCTAAAATTTTATTAACTAAGAGATGTGAATTAATATCTAAATGTTGAAATAGAAATAAATTTAAATTATGACATAATAATATTTTTATATGTGAACTTTGGTTTATTGATACAATTTTTTGATATAACATCAGTTTATAATGCAGTTAGTTTCTCACTCATAATATATATGATTAATATTTTGTTAAAGATTATTTTTTATGTACATTTTCATTCATTAAATATTGGATTTAATTTTCTTGAAAGATCTAACTTATTATATAATATATTCCTCGGTATAACGGTAAAAACTCCATAAGAAATTGTTATACCATCTGATTGATTTAGTTTCTTTGTTTAATAGCATATCAACGTTTGCAGGTTATTTAATGCCAATGCCATTCTCCTAGAAGAACAGTAGTGGTACTATTTAACCCATAGCTGGGAGGATACGAGGGTTCGTACCTTTCCCAAGGGTATTTGCCCGAAAGTGAACGTAATAGCGCCACTGGAGTGCGTACTCGCGTACTACGATTCCGCTTTAACGATTACACTGTGAGGACACCCCCTATACCATCTGAAGGTGTATTCTTATAAAGAGGGTGTTGAAATAAATCTATAATGGAATACACGAGTTTTACTTGATATTTGAATTAAAATATTATCATATACTCTTTCTATCTATTCAGCTATCTATTTACGTGGTCTAGTCGTTATCGTCGTAGGAAATGAACTCGGCGACACGAGTTCAAATCCTGGACGAAACTCATTGCATTTCACATGGCACTAATACCCTTGGGAAAGGTATGAATCCAATAATTCTCCCTCCAGTTATGGGCAAATAGTAGGACAGACTAGGTTCTTCAGCCTTGGTTAGGCAACTAGTCTAGGAGAAGGAAAACTCTGAATTCAAACCTGTTAAACCTTGCTTAAAAAAATTGACCTTGTGTCATATCCTGCCCGAGCGGAGGGGTTGGGTAAATAGTATCATATACATACATGCACATTTGCCCAGTTAGCTTGGGCTGGAGAATACACCGATAGCTTCCCGGCAGAGGGGCAAGAAACCCCCACAACGAGTGTCCTGGATATGACAGTAAACAACCTGATGATGAAGTTCCAGTGATGCTGGAGCTTTGGAGAATGAGGAGCACCCCTTCATTGCCATCGCTCCCAGGTCCACTCAGGCCCAGAGTTGTAGCACTTGATAGGGCCAAATCTATGGGTCAAATAGAACTAAACTGCCAACATATGCTAAAATAAATTGCTTAAAATAGAACTATTTTTTACATTTAACTACGTTTAAGCAAAAACTATACTTATACTCAACTAAATTGTTTGAAAAAAAAACTGTTTGACAAAACTGAATCGCTTAAAATAAAAACATTTTGTTCACAATTAAACTGTGTACTCATGCTAAACTGGGGGTGTCCTCGGGTTGTAATGGTTAAAGCGATGGACTGTGGAATCGTAGTAAGGGAGTTCGTACACTAGTCGTGCCATTACGTTCATTTTCGGGCAAATACCATTGAGAAAGGTATGAATCCCCTTATCCTCCCAGCTATGGCTTAATTAGTACCACTACTATTTTACTCGGAAAATGTCTTCGGTATTAAATAACCTACAAAGGTTGATATGCCATTAAACAAAAAAAACAAAAAACAACCATGCTAACATGAATTGTTTGAAATAGAACTGCTTAGTTGTATACAAATGGATTTGGCATTATGTAACCTACAAAAATACAGATTTATATGATTTGAATTTCGTTGAAAACGTGAAATGATTCGAAATCTCGTGATGAACTAACGGAACGTGGATTCTGCACAATGTTTCTAATGTCACGTGACGAATTTTAAAGAAACGAACGCTGATTCATTGATCAAGAGGCTAATATTTCTTATCATAAACAGCCAACTTTTCTTGTTATACAACTTTTACACTTTTTATACAGCCATGTATACTTAACATCACTAATATAACCCCTTATAGACCTGATGATGGTTCAGCAGAACCGAAACGCTATAGTGTCGACTTCTCAATAAGAGATCTATTTATTTCTATTTGGATTACTTGTCAATTTTCCTTCGCAAACTGTCGGATAACTATCCATTATTTTCTTCCAATGGTTGATATGCCATAGAATACAAACAAACAAACAAACTATATAGACACGCAGGACACAGCTGGAGAAGCAAGGATGAAACCATCAGTGATGTACTCCTATGGATCCCCGCATATGGCCGAACAAAAGCTGGACGACCAGCTCGAACATACATACAGCAGCTATGTGAGGATACGGGATGTAACCCTGAAGACCTGCCAAAAGCGATGTATGATATGGAGAAGTGGCGAGAGAGGGTCAGGGATATCCGTGCTGGCAGCACGACTTGATGATGATATATATATATATATATATATATGCGCACGCGCGTGTGTGTGTGAATATTTCTATTACCTAGTTTATATCTACGTATTATAAACACTTAATAATATATCTTTCCATCTTTATGAACGTCAGCCTTCTTTCTCTGTTCAGTTCATCTATTTATCTATCTATTTATCAAAGTATATATAAATGACGAAGCCTTGTTACAGATATAAAAAAGGAACGCAAACGTTCAACGATGGTATATAATTCTATAAATAAAATCATCTTGTGATTTTTTTTATCAGTTCATATATATATATATATATATATAGTAAGTAAAGTTGGCAACCGTAGTAGAGGACAACCAGTAGACTCCCTTTTCAATTGCTACTACACCAAGGTGTAGGTTGCCCAGTTGGCTTGGGCTGGAGAATACACTGACTGCACCTCTGCAGAGGGGTAAGACCCCGCCTAACGAGTGTCCTGATATGACACTAAACAATCTGATGGTGAAGTTCCAGCAGAGCTGGAGCTTTGGGGAATGCAGAGTACCGCTTCATTGCCATCGCTCCCAGGTCCACTCTGGCCCGGAGTGGTAGCACCTGATAGGGCCCTATCTATGGGTTAAATAGAACTAACAGCATACTTATGCTAAAATGAATTGAGTAAACTGAATAGCTTGAAATAGAAATGTTTTTGACAATTAAACCGTACTTACACTTAAACTGAGTGCTTATGCTTAACTGAATAATTTTAAATAGAACAGTTTTTCGACATTAAAACTGTATTTACACTTAACTGAATTATTACATATAACTGCTTGAATAGTTTGAACTGAAAATGTTTTTTGACAATTAAACTGTACTTATGCTAAACTGAACTGTTTTCAATAGAACAGATTATTTACATAAAAATGGATTTAGCGTTAAATAACCTACAAAGGTTGATATGCCATAAAACCAAACAAACCAAACCAAACCAAGGTGTAGGGGAGGGTGCTACTCCTTTCATAATAAACCCCAGACAGAAAATGAGGATGGAGTGTGGATGACGTTATGCCCGGAATAGATGGTTCTGAGAATTTGAGGTTTTTGAAAAAGAGTCTGTTGGGGAGTTGACATTGGACCATGGAAGCAGACAATTGAGTACTCTGCCATTGAGTTGAGAGTTGGATTTTGACCACAGAAGATGTAGTTGGGTTTTTCGGATCTCTACCGACAGAGATCTTAAACACTACAAGATGCACTGCGCATTTGTAGGGTCAGATAGTGTGGTCAGCATAGTTAGAATTGTGTCTTTCTCCTCGTGTCGAAGAACCGAAGTCAGAAGTTGATAAATGCATTCGTACCAGAAACAAGAGTTCACCTGTATTTGTTTTTGACTGTATTTGAATATGTATTTGTCGAGTAAAAAGTAAGTAAAGTTGGCGACTGTAGTCGAGGGTGACCCGAAGGCTCACTTTTCAAAAACTGCTACACCAAGGTGTAGGGGAGGGCGCAACTCCTTTCCCTGGATTGCTCAACTTCACCCTTGATACGTACCTTATATTACTGAGTGTTAAGCAAGGAGGTATCAAGTACCATTTTTAACGTCTTTGGTATGACGCGAACTGGGATTGAACCCAAGTATCGCGGACCATTGGCGGACACTCTACTCTCATATATATATATATATTAGACTCTTTATATCTATCAATCTATCTATCTATATATATATATATATATATATATATATATTATGGGTTTCAATGGCTGTGTACGTGGCTCTTCTCTTTTAACTCACGTCTTTTCTACTTTAAACTGATGTAGTTTCATAGCATTACATCTAATATTAAATCATTTATTGATGTCAGAACCGCGCTTTTCTCTGTCTAACGTCATTTTTTTTTCCTTTTTCTTTCTTTCTTTTTTTTTTTATTTCCTTTCTGTGGTCACACTTCATTTACCTATTGATTCACATTTACCGAAAGGATAAAAAAAAGCAGCAGAAGTAAGGAACTCTACCAAAGTAGTAGTGTTTTTATCTGTAAAACAATTATCATTGTAGAAGGGCAAACGTTTTGCACAGTGAAGAGGTGACCCGCAGAGTTAGTCAAAACGATACACTGCTGACCGGGTCCTGCGTCGACGCCTTTCGGGCGGGGCTGAATGCGCCACCATCCTTTGATCACCTCTTCAATAGGGCCTTGAGTGACCCAAATACGACGAAGCGTTGATGTGTGGGCTAGCCTGTTGAATGGGGAAGGATACAACAGAGCTGAAGCCGAGGGATCAATACCCACATAGGGTTAAATGGGTCAAGAAATTTGGCAAACAGAAGCGAAATTAAAAGAGATTTCATATATACATATATACATATATATAGAGAGAGAGTCTTCCATCCATCATCTCTCATTTCGTTTACATATAACTTTCTAGGCAGTCTACTACCAAAATTCCCAACCTATCTACGATTCTGTTAATATCTGAATCTATCTATCTATCTATCTATCTATCTATCTATCTATCTATCTGTGTGCTTGTCTGTCCCTCTGTCTATATATATATATAGAGAGAGGGAGAGAGAATTTTCCACCCAAACATCCAGATCTCTCTTTTCGTTTACGTATAACTTGCAACCAAATTTCCTCTCTTTCTATCTATTCAGCTATCTATTTACGTGGGTCATTCAGTACATTTCCAGACTTTTTTGGACTGGCATTTAAAATTGTCGCAGACTCTTGAAAATTCAGTATGTTATTGCTATCATATTTACCAACCCCTCCGCTCGAGCTGGATATGACACAAGGTCAATTTTTTAAGCGGAGTTTGAATTTAGAGTTTTCCTTTTCCTAGAATAGTTGCCTCACCAAGGCTGAAGAACACAGTCTGCCCTACTATTTACCCATAGCTGGAGGGAGAATATTGTCCGGTGGTTTAAATGTAAGTACAGTTTAATCGTAAAAAAATATTTCTATTTCGAGCAATTCAGTTTAGTCAAGCAATTCTACTTCAGCTAATTCAGTTTAGTAAAAGTACAGATTTTGTTTACACAGTTACATGTCAGAACAGTTCTATCTTAAACAATTTAGTTTAGTGTGAATGCAGTTTTAATGCCAAAAAAGTTTTATTTGAAAAAATTCAGTTTAGCACAAGCACGCAATTCAAATGTAACCACCGTTCAATTTTCAAAAAAACATTTCTATTTCAAGAGATTCAGTTTAGCATAAGTACGCCGTTAGTTCTATTTAACCCATTGATAGGGCCCTATCAGGTGCAACCACTCCGGGCCAGAGTGGGCCTGGGAGTGATGGCAATGAAGGGGTACTCCGCATACCCCATAGCTCCAGCTTTGCAGGTATCTTACCATCAGATTGTTTAGTGTCATATCAGGACTCTCGTTGGTGGGGTTCTTACCCCTCTGCAGAGAAGCAGTCGGTGTATTCTTCAGCCCCAGCCGACTGGGCAAAAGTGTATTTGTCCGAAAGTAAATATAATAGCGCGAATGGGGTTCGAACTCGCTATCTAAGATTTCGCTGTGTAAGCATTACTGTAGCATAGTCAAAATATGAATATTAAAATATTCAGATGCAGAAAAATCCCGAAACACTGACGGCTCTCTTTAGTTCAGATACGAAACGTTTATTTAATTCTTGTGTTTTTGTCTTTTCGTCACGAGGAGATAGGGACACAATTTTTACTATGCTGACTGTTCCTATATCGCCCACTCAACGCCCCAGCTGGACTGGGCGGCTCAGAGTAAAAATCTCAACTAACTGACCCAACAAACGAGCTGCGCATCCCGTAGCCTCCAGCTGGACTGCCCGTCCCAGAGTCAAAATCTCAACTGACGTCTTTTTGCAAAATCACCAATAATTTCGGCCCATCGATTCCGGCCATGTAGTCATTTACACCCCAGTCCATTTCCTATCTGGGGTTTTTATTATGACACCTGCACTAAGAGTCGAATAGTTCAAAGCCCTACCAAATCGAATGATAAAATATAATTAACAAAAATGATGAATTAAAAAAAAGTCATTCCATAATTATATAACATTATGCCACGTGGACTCCACCTACGAAATTGATTATGACATTAATTTTAAAGATTTCAAAATGTTTGATAAAAAACGCTGGAAATTTTTTTAATCTCGTGTCATTTCACACGACAACATAATGAAACAAACTCAGAGCGTTTATCTTCCTGTTAAGCCAGATTAATGTTAAAAAAATTTTAAATCCCTCATTTAAAGTAATTGGCTCCATCGTTTATATATTTTTACAAAGATTGGTTGTAGATTGGTTTGGTTTTATGGCATATCAACCATTGGAGGTTATTTAATGCTAAATCGTCTTTATACATATATATTAAATGTATAGGATTTGGTTTGGTTGGGTTTTATGGCATATCAACCATTGGAGGTTATTTTATGCTAAATCGTCTTTATACATATATATTAAATATAGAGGATTTGGTTTGGTTTGGTTTTATGGCATATCAACCATTGGAGGTCATTTAATGACAAATAGCAAAAGCAGGACAACCAGCTCGAACCTACATACAGCAGGTCTGTGAGGATACGGGATGTAGCCCTGAGGACCTACCAGAAGCGATGAACGATAGCGAGGAGTGGCGAGACCGGGTCAGGGATATCAATCCTAGCGGCATGACATGATGATGATGATGTTGACAATATGATTTCTAAACACATTTTATAGATAATATTTTTAAACAAACCTCAGCTGTTTTTTATTTTTGTTTTTGTTTTTTGGCCCACTTACATCTAATCAATTTTTAATCATATTTCATTTTTTTACTAAAATGTGCTTTTGATGGCACATCAGCCATTGTAAGTTATTTAATGCCAAATCTATTTTTATGCATAAACTATGAATTATTTGAGAAACAGTTCTATTTCAAACAATCCAGTTTTGCGCAAGCAGTTTCAGGGCACATCAACCATTGTAATGTCAAATCCATTGTCATATATACAAACAGTTCTGTTTCAAACAATTCAATTTAGTATAAGTATAGTTTTTTGTTTGCACACAGTTAAATATCAAAACAGTTCTATTTGAAATAATTCAGTCTAGCACAAGCATGTAGTTTGATGGCACATCAACTATTGTACGTTATAAATGTCAAATCAATTCTATTTCAAATAATTCAGTTTCGCATAAGTATAGTTTAGTTTAATTTGGCCCATAGATAGGATCCTACCAGGTGCTACCACTCCAGGTCAGAGTGGACCTGGGAGCAACTGTGATAAAGGAGTAATCCACACTCACAAAAGTTCCAGTATTACTGGAGTCTCACCATCTTAATGTTTAGTGTCCCCACCCTCTCTTTACGTCCTTTTCCTCCTGCTCCTAATACTGCTAAGTCGATGACATTTTCCTTTCTTTCTCTCTCTCTCTCTCTCTCTCTCTCTCTCTCTCTCTCTCTCCTTTAAATAGTATCATTGCTGTGCTTCGACAAGGATTGCTTTGGTATTAAATAACCCTTAAAGTTTTAAATGCCATTAGACAAAGAAAACATATCAATTTGCCCAGCTATGGGTTAAATGGTACCACTGCTGTTACTCTAAAAGGATTGCTTTGGCATTGAATAACCCGCAAACGATGATATGCCATTAAACGTAGAAACCAAATCTGCTCAGCTATGGGTTTAATATTATCATTGATTTTCCTCGACAACGATTGCTTTGACATTAAATAACCTGCAAAGGTTGAGATGCCATTAAATATACCTAAGAAGGTCTATATGTATTCAAAGAAACAAAGATTAACTTACGCTTATTTTTGTTTATCGAAAAAATAAACACGCACAAATTTACACAAATAAATACACACACGCGAAATTTTATTCTTTATTTTGCAGTTTGTCGGGACGGTAAAATCCACTTCAGCACTAATTCCTTTTTCGTGTCAATTTACTGGTCTTCTGCACATGATTGGATGTTCCGTTCGTATCGCAAAATCCCCGAGAATTTTGCGTCACATTTTTGAATCTCAGAATCTTGGAGAATTCCATGCATCACATTTTCTGATTAGCATTTGGCATTATGGTCAAATTTGAATATTTTGGATTATTTTCAGTGGGTAACCTTACTATTAACACCAGCCCGTCGGTCTAGTCGGTAGAGTGGTCGCCACTGGCTGGGGAATCATACAAAAGTCTCAAAAGTGGTACTTGATACCTCATTGCTTGATACTGAGCATTGTAAGGTACGTATCAAGGGTAAAGTTGAACTATCGAGAGAAAGGAGTAGCGCTATCCTTTACACTTTGGTGTAGTAGCTATTGAAAAGGAAGCGGTCGCCAATTTTACAATTAGTTTTTATTTTACTGCTTTGAGAGTTTTTCAAACCAACATTGCCCGATGTTTTTCACAGGAGTTTGAATGATATCAAGTCTCCCCAAGTATCCAGGAATTTTCTCAGTATTCTGTCCGATATTTGTGATGCTTTAGCCTGGATTGTCTCTACTTGTCTTTTGATTTCTAAGTCTTTCCGTCCTTTTACCAGTCCCTTGGTGATCGTTCCAAGTGCACCAACTACGAATGGTATCACTGTCACCTTCATATTCTATAGCTTTTACAACTTTCAAGCAAGGTCCAAATTTTTATCCCTCTTTTTATCTTCTTTTAATGTTACTCTGTTGTCAGCCGTAACTGGAAAGTCCACAAATCGGCATGTTCTCTCTTTTTTGTTGGCTATTACTAAGGTCTGGTCATCCGGTCGAGATTATTATTATTATTATTATTATTATTTACTCATTAGAGTTTTTCACATGAGCTAACGCTGATGATTTTTTACTGGAGTCTGAGTGACAGCAAGTCCCCTCAAGTCTCCAGGACTCTTCTCAGTATTCTAGCCGTTCTACAAGTTACAAGTTTGTTAGCGAAGAGATTGTTGGACTATCGGCTGGAGCTATAGAATACACCAACTGCTTCTCTGCAGGTGAGGCTCCAGTATTGCTGGGGGTTTGGGGAATGTGGAGTACCCCTTCATTGCCATCGCTCCTTGGTCTACTCTTGCACGGAGTGGTAACGCCTGATAGGGTCCTATCTATGGGTCAAATAGAACTAATCTCTGCGTATGATAAACTGAATTGCTTGAAATAGGACTGTTTTGACATTTAAACTACGTACCTACGATAAACTAAATTGATTGAAATAGAAATGTTTTTGACAATTAAACTGTGTCCTTATGTTAAACTGAATTGTTTAGAATAGAACTGTTTTTTGTGTAAAAATGGATTTGGTATTAAATAACCGACAAAGGTTGATACGCCATAAAACACGATTTAACAAACAAGCACACAAACGAGGAGATGGGCACTGCCTTGGGAGATGCTATGAAGAGTTATTACTCAACACTGAAAACATTCCATCCGTTTAACGAACCATCTATCAGAATCATTAAGCGCTTCAATCATTCCCTCAAACAATTCATCGTAAATAGACGCATTTAGAGATTGAATTAAAGCGGCAAAAGCAATATCTACCCCACATACGCCACACACTTCTCGTTTCCGTTCGGACCACTTGTTAATAAAAACAATAACAGTTAGGTAATAAAGTCTTTGTGGTGAAAAAAATAGAAAAATAAAATAAAAAATAAATTAAAAAAATGAATGAATAAAAGGAAAAAGATGCAAGTCATTCCCCACTATTACAAACTGTCATTGTAGATATGTTGGGTTGCATTGAACCGCTCTGGGAACATGTTCGTGCTCATTGTTTCTACGGTGCATGCGCCATTCGGACCACGTGCGTAAGCTTCGTCCTTTGACTTGATACATGAAACAATTTGATTTGTTTGTCAGTATTTTGTTCCATCCTAATTTCAGTCGAGTCTCCTGTGGCGTAGTGGCTAACGTGCGGGACTCCAACCTGAAAGTTAGCGAGTTCGAACTTCAATCGAGCAATTACGTTCGATTTCGAATTTGCTTACTACGATTCCGCAGTTCAGTGCTTTAACCATAACACCACAAGAACACCCATTTCCTGGTAAAATAGTGCCACAGCTGTTCTACAAGATTGCTTTGGCATTAAATAAGCCACAAATGTAGATATGATATTAAACAGAGCAACCCAACATATCTGCCAGCTTCGATTATATAATACCTCTACTAATCTACTATAAGGATTGCTTTGGCATTAAATAACCCAAAAACGTTTATATGCCATTAAACAAAGAAACCAAATCTATCAAGCCGAATGATGGAATGTCCAAAGAGACAAAAATTACAGGTTTTTTGCCTTTTATCATCAAAAGACAAGGTAAACACTTCTTTGGTGTTCCGAGATCCACCTAGCGTTCACGCAGGGTAGGTGTCATTGTGCTAACCCCCTGGCCATAGGGGTGTCCTCTGGTCATTACCTGCTTGGCAAGGACGAGTGCATCACTTGGCACCTGAGGCGCCTCGACATTGGGCATGCTGACGAAATCTAAGAGTTTTTTGTCATGGCTGCACATGATTTTTGATTCGTGCATACTGCCACCCGAAAAAACAAACACGTTAATAACCATATTTACGAGATGCATACGATAAGTTTCCAGACTTTTTTCCTATGGGCATGTAAAATAGTCGTAGACTCTTGAAAATTCAGTATGTTATTGCAATACATCTTATGCAATCTGACACATTAGAACAACGATATGCAATAAAATTGTGTTTTAAACTCGGAAAAAATGCCAAGAAACGCATGGAATGCTTCAGACTACTTTTCGACCATCTTGCATGAATCAAGCGTCAGTTTTTTAGTGTCAGAAGAGATTCGAGGAACACAGGGAGTCTGTGAGGGATGATGAGAGGTGTGGGAGGAGCAAGGAAGTCAATAGACCAAAGTTGATTGGCCAAAGTGTTAGGGTTAGGGTTACTATGTTGAGGTTGTAAGGGAGTTTAGGAAGGGATTCCTCTCAAACCGGGTCAGTGGAATTTCCACCAGGACAATGCACCAGTCCACAACTCCATCCTTGTCACAGACTATTTGACCAAGATGGGCATCAAGAGAGTTCCTCAGCCTCCCTATAGTCCAGACCTTGCCCCCTGTGACTTTTGCTTATTCCCTAAGGTCAGAGGTTGTCGTTATGAGACAATTGAGGAGATGAAAGAGACTGTGACGAAGGTCATTGACACGCTCACACAAGAAGACTTCCATGGGACCTTCGAGAATTTGTTGGAACGGTACAATAAGTGCATTGCAGCCAGAGGTGATACTTCGAAAGAGACTTGAGTTTCATGTGTGTACTATCAATAAAAGTGCCCATACGAAAAAAGTCTGGAAACTTATCGTATGCCCCTCGTATCAACCCCTCCGCTCGGCTAGGATATGACACAAGGTCAGCTTTTAAGCGGAGTTTAACAGGTTTGAATTCAGAGTTTTCCTTCTCCTAGAATAGTTGCCTCACCAAGACTGAAGAATACAGTCTGCCCAACTATTTACCCATAACTGGAGGGAGAATAATTGGATTCATACCTTTCCCAAGATATTAGTGCTATGTGAAATGCAATTAGCATGGTCCAGGAATTGAACTCGTGTCGCTGCGTCCATTTCTTGAAACGATAACCATTACATCACGAGCAGCTCCTTTTAACAGGTTTGAATTCAGAGTTTTTTTCTTCTCCTAGACTTGTTGCCTCACGAAGGCTGAAGAACCCAGTCTGTCCTACTATTCATCCATAGCTAGAGGGAGAATGATTGGATTCATACCTTTCCCATGGTATTAGTGCTATGTGAAATGCAATTAGCCTGGTCAAGGATTTGAACTCGTGTCGACGTGTCCATTTCCTACGACGATAACCATTACACCATGGGCATCTCCAAACACGTTAATATTGCCAGTGATTGTTATTAACTATGAAAAGCAAATTAAAATTCTTCACTCCTTTCTAAACAGAAGTATCAGTATCATCATGGACCACAGTTAACGTGGGGCCCTAACGGATTCAAAGGTTGTCTCATAGCCAATACATTTCCTCATGTCCATCATTATTCGGAACATGTCGATTGTTGTCGAACATTACCGAAGTTCACTAAATGTGAGACGATATGTTTATTGACGTTTACTATACTTCGGGCGACTAGGATGAGAAGATAAATGTGGGTGAGGAGGTAATCAGAGATAAAAGATAAAGTGGAGGGAGCAATAGTGAGGAGAGGTGGGGTTGAGAAGATAAAGAGAATGGAAAGAGAGAGAGAGAGAAAGAGAGAGAGAGAGAGAGAGAGAGAGAGAGAGGAAAGGAAAATGTCATCGACTTAGCAATATTAAGAGCAGGATGAAAAGGACATAAAGAGAGGCTGGGGACACGTTCGTCTCTTTGGACATTCCATCATTCGGCTCGAGTTGAAAGGCAAGCGGAAGTGATAAATGGCATCGCACGAGAACGCATGTGCACAAGTATCAATACAGATATGTAAAGAAGAATGGAGCCAGACTAGAGAAAGAAAACATCAAATTTCTTAGGGACAGGTTATGACCCAATTAGCGTCTGATGAGGAGATTTAATAGATGAAGACAAATCAATATGTGTAAAGTTATAATAATAATAATAATAATAATAATAATAATAATAATAATAATAATAAGGTTATTCACAGGGAATTGTGCAAGATACTAAAATTTGACTGTAGTACCAAATGGTATATGCACAAGACAAAATCCGTTCTGGAGAACGAGACATAGAAATTTCTCAGGGTTTTAGGAATACAAACGGATCAGATAATCCCGGGCAGAAGATGAGACCAACTAGTAACTATCTGATGTGGACCCAAATTCGGTACCACGGAAAGAAAACATAGAACACGAGTTAGAGGTAAGAAAAATACATTAACAAAAGTTACAAAGGATAGTGTAAGGGTAAGCGAAGCTTACTATCCGGTGGTGTCCAATATTGGTAGTCGTACTACTAGTACTCCTGTACGACTACAGTATTAGTATACAACTCACTAGTAATTTAGTGCAGGAAGAGTCCATGATGTAGGTAAGTTTCGGTCTCACAACACTATAAAAAAAGACAGAAATACTCTTCTCGTGGATGTTGCCGTTCTGGCCGACAAAAACGTAAAAATAAAAGATAGCAAAGATATAGAAAAATACTTGGACCTTGCCAGAGAACTAAATTAGCTGTAAAAGATGAAGGTGGGGGGGCATGATACCATTAGTAATTGGATCTGTCCAAAATTGATTTGAATAATTCTTGAAGTAATCAAAAATCAGAGAAAGAATCGAAACCACCCAGATTGCTGAATTCTTAATATTGGCTAGAATACCCAGAAGAATTCTGAAGACCAAAAAACAACACAGAAGAACCAATTGTCTTTGTTTCTCTTTAAACGGTCCATAAGGGAAGAAAGAATTGAGGAATTGGAAATCAGAGTAAGAATGCGCGGCTAATTAACCTGTTGTGTCTTGTAGTTACATCCGTATGTAATATATTAACGTGACCTGCGGGTGTGAATACGGCGGATGTTGTTGACAGATAGATTGATAAGACCGGTGTGATCACCGAAATATCATTATGTCCACAGGAGCTGTGTCTCAGAGGATGTTGACAGGATGGTATCCGCTCAAGGATAATATCAACAAGGTGATTGCCGAAATGTCACCATGCCCACAGTTGTTAAGTTGAAAACAGGTGTATCTGGTCGAAGATATCGGAAAATCACCTGAACAGTGGGCGTGATTGAATTCGGTGATAGTGGCAGATGCGTACGCCCACAGAACCGGGCTTGGGCAAGTAGCAAATGGGAAGTAGACAACATAACCAATGGAAAGCAAAGAAGTGAGAAGTGGGCATAACCATGGTTAACGAAAAAGAGGAATTGCTGCAGGTCACGTGAGAGTTGTAGACTATGTAAGTTCCCGAATTTCGGCTAAAGTCAGTTGTTCACTGGCTCGTCCGTCTCCCGACAGCTCCTCCGTGTGCGCAAACTCTCTGCGATTGCTCTCTGCTCCACACAAGTATCATCGCCGAAAATAAAAAATATAATCTTATATTTTTATACACATACGTGTTCCTGGTTGTTAATAACGACACAGTATACTATACAACACGTAGTCTTACAGAAGACACGGTCACCCCCCGGGCTTCGTCTTCTCAAGAAGATTGGAGATACACATCCACGTAGTAGTAACCTCGTGGGTAAGGAAATAAATGAACATTTTCTTTTTTAAGTAGAGGAACTATATTATAAAATGAATTACCATGTCCTCGTGGTGTAATGGTTAAAGCGATGAACTGCGGAATCGTAGTACGCGAGTTCGTACTCCAGTCGCGCTATTACGTTCACTTTCGGGCAAATACCCTTGGGAAAGGTATGAACCCCCTTATTCTCCCTCCAGCTATGGGTAAATAGTAGGACGGACTAGGTTCTTCAGCCTTGGTGAGGTAACTAGTCTAGGAGAAGGAAAACTCTGAATTCAAACCTGTTAAACTCCGCTTAAAAATTGACCTTGTGTCATATCCTGCCCGAGCGGAGGGGTTGGTAAATAGTACCATGACCAGAAAATCTAGCAAACACTGCAGGCGACACACGGAACCACTTGGCAGCTGTTTCGATCTTATAAGGTCTCAGCAGCAGTGTATACTACCATTGGTTCGATCCTCAGTATATCTGTATGTCACGTGCAGTGTTTACTGGATTTTCTGGTCATAGTAATTCATTTATAAATATAGTAAAAAGTAAAGAAATATACACCTATTTCCTGGCCCGTGAGGATATGATAACGTATGTCCGATCCTCTTGGGAAGACGTAGCCCTGGAGGTGACCGAGTCCTCTGAAAGAACTCGGACGTAACTTACAGGATACATTACGTTAATTGGCCGCTCTTTTACCATGACTTCATAATTTAGCAACGCTTGTGTGCGATGTCGACCAGGAACACAGTAGTAGAGTGTCTGCTCGGCATTTTTTGGTCGTTGGTTCGGTCTCCTGTGGGGTCCTATTTACCAACCCCTCAGCTCGGGCAGGATATGACACAAGGTCATTTTTTAAGCGGAGTTTAACAGGTTTGAATTCAGAGTTTTCCTTCTCCTAGACAAGTTGCCTCAACAAGGCTGAAGAACCTAGTCCGTCCTACTATTTACCCATAGTTGGAGGGAGAATAAGAGGGTTCATACCTTTCCCAAGGGAATTTGCCCGAAAGTGAACGTAATAGCGCGACTGGAGTACGAACTCGCGTACTACGATTCCGCAGTGCATCGCTTTAACCATTACACCACGAGGACACCCCTTCTGTGGGGAGATCACGGTATACACTGCAGATGAGACGTAATAAGGCTGAAGCAGTTGTCCTGTGGTTCCCTATGTCGTGCGCCGTGTTGACTGGATTTTCTCGTCCTGGTAATCCAACTTATATTTTATTTAGTTGCAAATCATTTGTATGGTTTCTTTGTGGATTATTAAGAGAAAATTCCGTCCTTGTAGAAGAACAGTAGTGGTACTATCTAAACCATAGCTGATGGGGAGAGTATAAAAGGGTCATGCCTTTCCCGAGGGTATTAGTCAGAAAATGGATTTAATAGCACGCCTAGAGTTTTAATTCGCTTACTTTGAAGCCATTGTACAGCACGTCAGCCATTATACCCAAAAGACCTGTTCCCAATTGAGAAACGATTTTTTTTTGCGAATACTTTACAAAACTGCTATGATCCTAGTGGTCAATAATCGTTATCTACCAATCGTGTAATTTTTTTTAAAATTCAACAAAAATTATTTTTTTATTTTTTTTTTAAATTTGTATCATTGCTTTAATTTTTTTTTCCATATTTGGGAATACTTTTCAATTCTAATAAAGGGAAGGAGGAACAAAATCCAGTTCCATCCGGTTGGTTAAATGTTAGCCTGTGAGATTGTTTACCATGAAGATTTTGTGAGGAAAAAACAAACAGTGAAGAAATTTCTATATAAAAAAAAGGTTAGGAAATTTCTATATAAAACACGGTTTAAAAAATTCTATATAAAAAACGGTGAAGAAATTTCTATACAAAAAACAGTGAAGAAATTTTTATATAAAAAAAAGGTTAGGAAATATCTATATAAAATACAGTTAAAAAAATCTATATAAAAAACGGTGAAGAAATTTCTATATAAAAAACAGTGAAGAAATTTCTATATAAAAAACAGTGAAGGAATTTCTATATAAAAAAACAGTGAAGAAATTTCTATGTAAAAAACGGTGAAGAAATTTCTATATCAAAAACGGTGAAGAAATTTCTTTATAAAAAACAGTGAATAAATTTCTATATAAAAAAAAACAGTGAAGAAATTTCTATATCAAAAACGGTGAAGAAATTTCTATATAAAAAAAAGTGAAGAAATTTCTATATCAAAATCGGTGAAGAAATTTCTTTATAAAAAAACAGTGAAGAAATTTCTATATAAAAAAAAAACAGTGAAGAAATTTCTATATCAAAAACGGTGAAGAAATTTCTATATAAAAAAAAAACAGTGAAGAAATTTCTATATCAAAAACAGTGAATAAATTTCTATATAAAAAAAAACAGTGAAGAAATTTCTATATCAAAAACGGTGAAGAAATTTCTATAAAAAACAGTGAAGAAATTTCTATATAGAAAAAGGTGAAGAAATTTCTATATAAAAACGGTGAAGAAATTTCTATATCAAAAATGGTGAAGATATTTCTATAAAAAAAAACAGTGAAGAAATTTCTATATAAAACATGGTGAAGAAATTTCTATATAAAAAACGGTGAAGAAATTTCTATATAAAAAATGGTGAAGATATTTCTATAAAAAAAAAAACAGTGAAGAGATTTCTATATAAAGAAAAACAGTGAAGAAATTTCTCTAAAGAAAACGGTGAAGAAATTTCTATATAAAAAAATGGTGAAGAAATTTCTATATAAAAAATGGTGAAAATATTTCTATAAAAAACACTGTGAAGAAATTTCTATATAAAAAAATGGTGAAGATATTTCTATAAAAAAAAACAGTGAAGAGATTTCTATATAAAAAAACAGTGAAGAAATTTCTATATAAAAAATGTCCTCCGGCCTTCTTCAGGTGTTTACCACACATATATGGCCTTCCAAAAATTCATAAGAATGGTATTCCATTGGGACCCATTGTCAGCAACATATGTTCAGCATGTCATCCATTGAGCCGCTTCTTTGTGGAGATCATCGACCCACTCACTGGTAAATTTTCATCATATGTTAAGAACTCAGTCCACTTTGTGGAGAGAATCGGTGATACCCCCATTCATTCTAACCAGATGGTGAGTTTGGGTGTAGTGAGTCTGCTTACAAAGGTACCTACTGATGAGACACTTGCTGTTGTACGGGATAAACTGGCTGCAGACCCCTTGCTGGAAGAAGGCACTTGCATCCCGATAAATGATCTAATGGACATGTTGACTTTCTGTGTGGAGAACACCTACTTCGGGATGGGATCTGATATATACCAACAAGAAGAAGGACTGGCTATGGGTTCGCCATTGTCACCAAGGTTGGCTAACATATACATGGGATACTTCGAAGAAATGGCATTAGGATCTTCATCACCAAAGACATCTGTGTGGCTTAGATACGTAGATGACACATTCATTCTCTGGCCTCAACAGGAAGATGTTCAGATATTACTTGATTACGTAAACTCAATCCGACCATCTATATAGTTCACTATGGAGAAAGTGCAAGACAACAAATTACCCCTCCTCGATGTATTAGTTACCCGCACAGAGCTAGGATTCAGATCATCTGTGTACCGTAAGCCTACCCTCACCGGACATACCTCAATTTACAACTCCCATCATCCATATACGGCAAAGAAAGGAATAGTCCGTTGCTTACAACATCGATCAAAAACCATTAGTAGCGATACTGATGCATATCAAGAAGAAATGATTATTCTGAGACACAACCTCCATCGTAACAACTACACAGAGAGCATAACATTGGCTCCAAGAAACCTAGATAGGAGGATGGATGATAATACCCGAAAACTCACCACGGTATGTCTGCCCTATGTCAAAGGACTAGCCGAAAGGATCCAAAAGATATGTAGTCCATATGACATCAGGACAGTATTCACAAGTGGTTCAACTCTCCGGAGGTATCTCTTCCGGGTCAAGCAATCAACGGATTTCAACATGACCAAGAACTGTGTTTACTCTATCCCTTGCAGTTGTGGAAAAATATACAAAGGTGAGACAGGTCGCCCACTAAAAGTAAGCCTAGACGATCGGAAGGCAGTAGGACGAGGTGAGATTGAAAAGTCGGGTATAGCGGACCATATATGGAAGGAAAAGGGAAACCATCTGCCCTTATGGGATAAAGTTGAAATAATTGATAGGGCTGAACATTGGAGGATTGGACGCCGTAAAGAAATCAGCACACATGTTGGGCTACAATGACCTGCTGAGTAGACAAAGTATAGTGATGAATACAATATGGGAACCGATAATTAAGAAGGCTAGATGAAAAAAAAAAAAAAACTGAATATGAGCACAGGTAAAAAAATCATACATAATAGTTGTAATTCTAGTCAAGTAAGAACATTAAGTATATAAGTCTCAAAAATTCACTCTGAATTGTTCAGCAGGACACATGGCGTAAAAGTTATAGGCGTTATTTCCTTAGGCTTCTAAGGAGACAATCATTTGAAGGTTGCAGGTTCAATCCTCGCTACAGGCGAGTAACAATACAGGAATACTTAACACTTGTACACGGTTATGGCTAACGGAATCAGAACAGGCGACCCCCGTGGATTCAATAAAGGACGTAGTGCGAAGTTCCGTGAAGGTTCCCGAGTTCGACAAACGCCTGAAGAAGGCCGGAGGACATATCGCCCGAAACGTTGTGGAAATAACAATATAGATGAAGATAATAGTCCGAAAACCGCTTGAAATTAACATTCTATCGCATTCTGCTCATGCATAGGCTTGGTGTGTTTATTTGGGTTTAATGGCATATCAACATTTGTAGGTTATTTAATGCCAAATCCATTTTTATACAAATAAACCGTTCTATTTAAAACAATTCAGTTTAACATAAGTACACAGTTTAATTGTCAAAAACGTTTCTATTTCAAACTATTAAGTTTAATCAAACAATTCTATTTCAAACAATTCAGTTTAGCATGAGTACAGTTTAAATCCCCAAAACAATTCTATTTCAAACAATTCACTTTAGCATACAAAACAGTTCCATTTAAAACGATTCAGTTCAGCATAAGTAGGTAGTTTAGATATCGATAACAGTTCTATTTCAAACAATTTAGTTTAGCGTAAGTACACAGTTTAGTTCTCTTTGACCTATAGATAGGACCCTATCAGGTGCTACCACTCCAGGTCAGAGTGGGCCATGGAGCAATGGCAATGAAAGGGTACTCCGCATTCCCCAAAGATCCAGCATTACTGGAACCTCACCATAAGATTGTTTAGTGTCATATCCGAGACACTCGTTGGGGGTAGGTCTAACTGCTCCGCATAGATGCAGTTGGTGTATTCTACAGCTCTAGCCGACTGGGCAAGTGTAAGGGTGGGTGTATATATATATATATATATATATATATATATATACTATTGAATCTGTTTACATAATAAAAATTGTTAAAAAAAACTATTTCAGTTATCTAAATTTCTGAGACGAAGCTTGGTGATTTTTATCATTAAAGGTTTTCGGACTATTGTCTTCATCTTTATTGTTATTTCCACAGGACACATGGCGTCATGGTTATAGGTGTTGGTTCCCTAAGCTTCTAAGGAGACAATCATCTGGAGGTTGCAGGCGAGTAACAATGCAGGAATACTTAACACTTGTATGGATGAGAGAGACGGATGGTGAGAAAGAGTTAGGGAAATCCGTGCCGGTAGCACGACATGATGATGATAATGATTGTATATATACATACAAGTTTTATACCTATCTTATGCTTCTGATGTTTTGAAAAGAAAACAAGATGGTACAATTTGTTAATAATAAATATTGCAGAAACTGATATCTGGGGGAGAAAAGCTCCCCTCCCCCCGACAAAAGGTAAAGACTAAAAACATACGCACTACTTGAAAATAATCAATCAATATCGCAATGCCCAGTCAAAAGAAAATGTACCGACAGAATACCTTAAGCTAAACGTAAGAGTGCTCAATACACTAAATAGAGCGAGATACGAATACCTACAGAGTCAGAAGTAATCTACCTAGGTTTCACTAAACTGGAACATTCGGATACATTCTGACTCCAAATCAGAATGTATTTTGATGATTTGACCATACCGAAAGATGGTATATGCACGACCAGAATCTGTCCTGGAGAATGAGACGCACAAACTTCTCTTGAAATTTTGAGATACAAACAGATCACCTAATCATGGCCAGACGACCAGACAAAGTGATAATCTACTACAACAAAAAAAAAAAAAAAAAGGAGGGAGAACGTGTCGAATAGTGGAGATTGCAAAAGCCAGTTTCACCAAAAATTGCCTCTCAAAAAGGGTCAATTCTACTTTCATTTTATATTGATTGTTTTGACTTTATGTCCCTTTACAACTACGTCTGGTAAAATTTAAGGAATTCCTACACAAAGAGGATGTAGACCTTGTTTTTGTTTTTGTTTTTTGTTTGATTTTTTTTTAATCTAACAGTAAATAAGTTCACAACAAATAAGACACAAGACAATCTTATTTAATAGCTAAGAATTTTGGTTTCCTAAAATAAACTTTAAACTAGATAAACTTTTTAAAAATTCATGATATCATTTGTTTTCTGAGCGCTGCATGGGGAAAATATTATGGAATAACATAAGATTAAGCAAATAAAATAGAATTAATTGAAAAAAATTAGAATAATTACAGGTTGGAAAAAAAGACGACATGATTCCATTTCCGTTTAATGAAAACCGGTTTTATTTTTTTGTTGCAGACTATCTACTAGTTGGCCAGTTGTGTACAAATCCCAAGAGCGATAGGAGCCTTCTATCATGTCTAAAAGTGACACAATGTTCAACGAGCGAGATCGGAGATGCACCGCTGTACAACTCATGCACTCTACCGATCCAAGTTGTGACAACGAGACCATTGCCAGCACCCTCAAAATTCAAATCCGTGGATTGCCACGAATAACAGGGACGTGCCGAGAGGGATGAAAACAAAGTTTCCGGCGACGGTTATGGTCTTTGGTGTGGTTTCAAGTGAGGGCCACATCATGCCACCTCACATCTTCGAAGTCGGCTTGAAAGTCAACACCAAAGTGTACCTGGATGTGCTGAAGAGTGTGTTGATCCCCTGGTGCAATCAGGTGGCCGGTGGCACATCCTGGGTATGGCATCAGGACTCGGAGCCCGCCCACAAGTCCAAAGAGACCCAGGTTTGGCTTCAGAAGGAGTGCTATGACTTTGTACCCTTCTCTCACTGGCCCCCCTCCTTTCCCGACCTGAACTCCCTGGACTACTTCTTTTGGTCATACGTCGAGAACATCACCAACATAACCTCCCACAATATCAAAGCCAGCCTGATCTCCGCCATCCACCGAATATTCGCCGAGATCCCGCCGGCACTTGAGGAAAATGCATGCTCTTAGTTCCGGATCCATATCGAGATGGTGATTTAGGCTGAAGGTGGCTACATTGAATAGATGTTAGCTCTTCTACATAATCAAGTTAGTTGAATTGATTTTTTCAATAAAAGTTTTAAAATAAAGCTGTAGTGTTGTTTTCTTTAGGACGTACAATTTTATCGTTCCACCCTGTAGATGTCAGCTCTACTACATAATCAAGTTATCTGAATTGATTTTTTTCAATAAAAGTTTTAAAATAAAGCTGTAGTGTTGTTTTCTTGAGGACGACAATTTTATCGTTCCACCCTGTAGTTGCCTCTCTTCAAGCTTTTATGAGAGCCTTCATTCTTCCAGGCATGGATTTTACTAATTTAAAGCAATATTCTTTATCAAAATGGTTCCAACTTTCACAAATGACAGATTATAGATTTTCTTTCCATTGTTTCAATTGACTACTCTTTGAGTTTTTATGACAGCCTTTCTTCTTTCACGCATGGGTCTTACTAATTCAAAGCAATATTCTTTATCAAAGTGGTTCCATCCCTCCTAAATGACAGTTAATAGGTTTTCTTTCCATTGTTTCAATTGACCCTAATCTTTGAGTTTTTATGACAGCCTTCATTCTTTCAAACATGGATTTCATTAATTAAAACCATAATATTCTTTTTCAAAATGGTTCCAATTTCCCCAAATGATAGTCGGTAGACCTTTCAATTGTTTCAATTGACCCGACTCGTTGAGTTTTATGACAGCCTTCATTCTTTTAGACATGAATCGTATTAATTTAAACCATAATATTCTTTATCAAAGTTGTTCCAAATTTCCCAAATGTAAGTTAACATATCTTCTTTCCATTATTTCAGTGGACTGCACTCTTTGAGTTTTAATGACAGTTTTAATTCCTTTCTCTAACAGTTACACTGCTGGAGAAGTAGGGACGAGCTTATAATTGATGTGCTCCTATGGACCCCTTGACATGGCTGAGCAAAAGCAGGGCAACCAGCTTGAACCTACATACAGCAGTTCTGTGAGGATACGGGGTGTACCCCTATAAACCTGTCGGAAGCAATGAACGATTGGGAGGGTGGCGAGAGAGGGTTAAAGATATCCGTGCGGATGGCATGACGAGATGGTTAATTCTTTTAGGCATGGATTTCTCAAACTCAAAACAATATTCGTAAGTAGTTCCAAGTTTCCTCCACGGCAATCGATAAATCTTCATTGATGAATGGAACCATCTCATATGTCTTTCTGTTAAAGATTCCCTTAATAAATTTGAAGACTTCTTGGCAAGTGTTTATTTTATGGTTTGCGCATTCAGGAATGTTTTCATTTAATCTTAAAATCTTTTGAATATCAGACATAATAAAAACAATGAATAAACATTTAGTTTTCTTCAAAGGAGTCCACTTTGCATTCAACGCACTAATTCCAACAAGTTTCCCACTGGTCGAAGCACCTCTGAAATATCTCTCTTTGATATAGTATAAAGTTGTGCCGTAATATTTTTGAAATGTCCTCCACTTACTCAAATCTTACTGCTGAGATGAATACTGACGTTATGTACTGACCCTCGGCCCGGCCAAACATGCCATTCCAAAGTGATGCACCGGAAGGAAGTGACACATTCCAATGGCCAGTAATCGAAAGAAATCGCGTAGGCGGATTTGGCTGACGAAATGGGACAAGGTAAAAGCCCATGATACACTCATAGACTGATGCAGAGAGACCTTTGAACTGCATGACAGTTATTTCCGCTTGATGACGATCAAACATGCCATTCCAAAGATTGAGTGGGCGATTGAACTATTATATAACTCGGTGGAGACAGGAAGTCAGTGAGTTTGGGACCAGAGAAGTCGGAGACAAGATGTGATAGAGAAAGCCACCGACTGGCGGAGGGGGCCCTCGGGCCCCTCGATTGAGTTGGAGATCAGACGTTAGAGACGAGATGTGGTAGGGAAGGCCACACCCGGCCGAAGGGGCCCTCGGGACCCCCAGAGAGTTGGAAATCAGACGAGTTGGAGATCAGGCAAGTTGAAGATCAGATGAGTTAGAGACAAGATGTAGTAGAGAAAGCCAGCAGAGTGGGCTCCCGGGCCTCCGGTTGAGCATCAGGAGAACGAGAAAGACACAACGCTGATGGCTATAAGAGTGAGGGTCAATGTATTACAGTCTTTGTTCGGTCTCCAACTCCCTCTCACAGTAAAACCCTTTCGAATCTTTCAAATAAAATGAGAGATATATTTTTTAAAGAAGTCTTCGCTCGTCATTATTCATTGCGTCAATATGTATCCAGTATGTATATAAGTATATATATATATATGTGCATGAATCTGCATATGAGTATATAAGACTGAGATTAGGAAACAAAAAAACGTTGCAAAAAGCTGGATCAGCAGAATATTAGGAATGATGCGCTCGAAAATTTTTATTTCGCCAAAAACCGCCATTTAAAATTTATTGAAAATGCTACAAAAAATGAATGGAGGATAGTAGTCTTCCTCTCGACGACTAGTCATTATCAGTTAAGTGGATAAATTTCTTAAATTTTTTAAATAAAAAAAAAGCGAGACCTTAAATATAACGTTAATTTTTTTTCCTATCCAATGCACATTTTTCGGTGACTTTTTCACTGGTCGAAGTACTTTTTGAATCATTCTTTTGGTGTCATGTTGTGATGCTTAGCTGATGTATTTCTTTGAATGTCATCCAGATCCTCAAGAATTTTGATTGTTTTTGTTTGGTTTGGTTTTATGACATATCAAACCTTCTTGGTTATTTTATGCCAAATCTTTTTATACATATATATTAAATATATATAATTTGGCTTTGTTGGGTTTTATGGCATGTCAACCCTTGTAGGTTGTTTAATGCCAAATACTCTTTATACATATACATTAGATATATAGGATTTTGTTTGGTTTGGTCTTATGGCATATCAACAATAGTGGGTTATTTGATGCCAAATCCTCTTTATACATATATATTAATTATCTTACACTTGGTTTGGTTGGGTTTTGTGGCATATCAACCATTGTAGGTCTTGTAATGCCAAATCCTCTTTGGGCATATTAAATATATAGGATTTGGTTCGATTGTCTATTATGGCATATCAACCCTTGTAGGTTATTTAATGCCAAATACTCTTTATACATATATATATATTAAATATGTAAGATTTGGCTTGGCTGGGTTTTATGACATATGAACCATTGAAGGTTACTTAATGCCAAATACGTTTTATATATATATATATATTAAATATGTAAGATTTGGCTTGGTTGGGTTTTATGACATATGAATCATTGTAGGTTATTTAATGTCAAATCCTCTTTAAACATATATATTAAATATATAGGATTTGGTTTGGTTGGGTTTTATGGCATTTCAACCATTGTAGGTTATTTAGTGCCAAATCCCCTTTAGACATGTATATTAATTACATAACAGTTGATTTGATTTAGTTGGGTTTTATGGCATATCAATCTTTGTGGGATATTTAATGCCAAATCTTCTTTCTACATAAACACGCTTTGATGATAACGTTTTTAAACGTTCATCTTTTGCACACAGTTAAATAGTTTCAAGTTGTTGGAATAAATCAATTCATTTAATTATCAGTCATTTATTTACACACAGGTAATTCTATTTCTAACAATTAAATTTAGCAAAAGCCGTTTCTTTGCACTCTGTTTGAATTGTTAAACAGTTCTATTTGACCCATAGATAGGACCAAATCAGGTGCTGCCACTCTGGGACTGAATGGATCTGGGAGTGATGGCAATGAAAGCATACTCTGTATTTCCAAAAACTTCAGAACTGGAGACTTACCATCAGATTGTTTAGTGTCATATCAGGACACTCGTCAGGGGGTCTTATATCTCTGCACAGATGCAGTCAGTGTATTCTTCAACCCCAGCTAAATCGGCAAAAGAAATATGAAGTTTACACGTGTTCTTTAAAAAATTAAACATTAATTATTGAGAAAACTGACTCTACTCTCTTCGTTTATTTTTTTTAACTTTGCAGAATAAAGAGTCATCCAAGTTTTAGTGTTGTTGTCTGGCTACCGAGGGCCTCTTGAGGGTGAAAATTGAAACCTTGCAGTCATTA
Source organism: Sepioteuthis lessoniana (assembly GCA_963585895.1). NCBI lineage: Eukaryota > Metazoa > Mollusca > Cephalopoda > Myopsida > Loliginidae > Sepioteuthis > Sepioteuthis lessoniana. Next base: position 52,848 of record CAUZXS010005130.1, on the reverse strand, counting down.
GAAGAGCAAGTAGCCCAAGTTGAGCTGAAAAGATAACGAAGAAATAAGCCTATTCGTATTACGAAAAACAGAATCAGACACGGGGTCTCAGAAAAGTCACACTCACTTTATTGTCAATGATATAACTTCACTCTAAACAGGTCTCAAAACAGAAAAATGAAGTTGCATTTTCAAGTTGATCTAGGAAATATCTATTCTTTGTGTTGTGATCAAGGGGTGGTTCAAATGATGACACGACACAGAAGTACGCAATAAGAAATATATTGAAGGCGAACAATACATTCACAAGCGATAGCTGGGAGAAACCCCTCACAAGCTTAACAATCAGGAATATTACCGCTCTTGCTAACGACTCGCAAAGACAGAACCGAGTCTGAGTTCGAGACTGCGTCTGAGACTGCGACCTCGCAGAAGAGAGCTCAGTTGGTATATGTCACATGAGGACGAGTCCATTTATAGGGGACACCCCAACACTTTGTAAAATTCCATAAAAAATTATTAGTCAATTGCTACCACATCTCAAAGGAGTATGATCCTTATCGATTATATTGTTTAAACATTTAAAAAAAACTTTTTCATTATAAATAGGATACATAACAAATTAGAAATGATATTTTTGTTCCCATTTTCTGTCATTGATTAAAATGAATATCAAAAATCAAGAACATGAAATCGCTTTTATTAAAATATAGGATTATTATAATTTTCTAATTTCAAGAATGTTTTGTTTTCGTGACCAAAACGCTTAGATATCTCAATTTTTACTGTCATTTGAATAAATTTTTATGTTTTTTTAAAAATATTTCCACAGGTTACATAAAAATTGTTTTTATGTGTCATCAATGTAAGTATTAGAAGATTTTTGCTATTATCTAAGCTTTGCTGAGTGGGGAACACAGGTGCTAGGTCACTTACCGTACCTACAGTTACAACGTGGTTACCTATTTAAATTCTGAGGAGGCTCATTGTTGCTTAACTTATTTTTCTTGTTGTTTATTTAGCTTTGCCTAGTCAGGAACACATGGTAGTAGGTTTCTTGCTGTACATGATCCTATTTACCCAACGCCTCCGCCCGGGGTGTTTTTAAGCGGAGTTTAACAGGTTTCAATTCAGAGTTTTCCTTCTCCTAGACTAGTTGCCTCACCAAAGCGGAAGAACACAGTCTGCCCTACTATTTACCCATAGCTGGAGGGAGAATAATTGGATTCATACCTTTCCCAAGGGTATTAGTGCTATGTGAAATGCAATCAGTCGCGTCCAGGATTTGAACTCGTGTCGCCGTGTCTATTTCCTACGATGATAACCATTACACCACGGGAACCTTCTTACAGTACATGATGTTAAAAAGGGACCACCCACCATGTGTAAAGTGATTGCTTATTCCCACTTAAACTGAGAAATTTAGCGGGAACTGGAGCGTGAACTGACTCTAAATATTGAGTGTTACGGTGTACATGAGAGCCCTGTGGCTGCTAATAACTCTACTAATAATAATGTTGTGTTCTTTATTGTTTCAGATTCGAAAATCGTATTGGCATAATGGTTAGAGTGTTCGCCAATTGCCCGGGAGACCAGGGTTCAATCCCAGGTCGAGTCATACCAAAAACTCAAAAAATGGTACTTGATGCTACCTTGCTTAATAGTTAGCATTATAAGGTAAGGATTAAGGGTAAATTGGAGCAATCCAGGGAAAGGAGTAGCGCCCTCCCTTACACCTTGGTGTAGTAGCTATTGAAAGGGAGCCTTCGGGTCACTCTCGACTACAGCCGCCAACTTTACTTATAACAACTATTAATACTCAACCGAAATGCCTAGGAAAAATATTTTGCATCACTACTTATTTGCAGACAAAATCATTCAAAACTGTCTCTAAATAGATGCAATCTATTAATATGATAATTATGTATTACTAAGTCAAGAGAGTAAAAAAAAGATTGCATGTCCTGGAAGCAATTAAAAAAACATAAATTTGATATTTCTGACTCAAAGGATGCATTTTTTACTGAAAGTGTTTCAAATGACCGCCATTGATCTAGGCTCAGTAATAAATCATTATCATATTAATGGGTTACATCTATTTTGATATACCATATATATATATATATATATATATATATACTGTCATCCACTGAGAGACTCTTTCGTGGTATCACAGCTCTTTATTGTGGCTACACACGTGTGACGTTAAGAGCCAGGATCGAAACCCGCCCAATTTTACGTCAGGATGATGACACACCTCAAGGCAAAGCCTGCAAGTCAACATTAGCTTAGGAATTAACGCATATGTATCAAATTCCGTTTGTTTACAGTTTACGCTATATATATATATATATATATATATATATATATATGTTGAAAGGATAGATTTCTAGTGAATCTGACAGTATGATAGAAATAATTGGAAAGTTAGATAAATCAAATACTTAACTCAAATTTAGATGTGTGATATTTCGTTCAGCTTTATTTAATCGCGAACTTCTTCAGACAGAGACTATTTTCTGAGTTTTTCTATTTAAAAGCTTGTGAGAAGAAATGATAAGATGGTGGAGGGGTTATAGTTGTAGCAGGGAAACTGGGAGGGATTAAAAGTCAAATGTCTTTCATAAAAAAGATTTTTTAGTTTTGAAAGTGGAGATAGATTTTAGGGAGCTGATAAGAAAAAATTAGGAAAGGGTTAATGTGAAAGGGGTTTTGGCATAACTTGTTTTATGGAAAAGATATTGACTATAATGTGATGTTGAAAAAAGATTTTCCGTATTGTAGTGTCTAGGTTGTGGTTGGGGTGAGGAACGGCTAGGAGTCAAAATGATAAGGAAAGGCAAACGGAAAGTATTCTTAAAAGTATGGTGGCACAGAATGAAAAAAATGATTTTTTTTTTCTATCCGTTTCCTATTTTGATTTTGTTTTCGGCCAGTATGATGTTCGCTGAGTATGGTGAGATTTAATAAAAAAAACAAACCTGGACGTTGTTTTATATGATTTGTTTTGAAAATGAGTGCAGATTCTAGTTTTTAGATAGAAAAAACTTAGAAAAGAGTTTCTGTCTGAAGAGGTTCGCAATGAAATAAAGCCGAACGAAATATCACACATCTAAATTTGAGTTTAAGTGTTTGATTTATCCAACATATTTCTATCACACACACACACACACACACACACACACACACACACACACACACACACACACACACACACACACACATATATATATATATATATATATATATATATATATATATATTATATTATATTATATTATAGAAATATAAGTTATATATGGTAAGTTATATATATAAGTTATATATGGTAAGTTATATATATATATATATATATATATATATATATATATATATATATATATATATATATATATATATATTGTATTGAGTTATAGAATAATATCCGTTTTTAAAAGCTAGTTGTAATTACGCATTTCAAACGTCCGATATTTTAAACACAGCCGGAAATTACCTGATTAAAGACAGTCCTTCATTGGTCATTTTTATATCAGTAGTGAAAAGGTCCGCATCGTAAATTAATCTATGATTTAACGCCCCTAAAATGGCGGAAATAGAATTGTAAATTCGTCATGTAACATTATAGTTGTTTTAACATAAGAAAAAAGCGACAGAAACAGCTTAGAAAATTTCAAATGTTTACGACCAAGGTCTCGTTACTTTCTGCCAAATCCGAAACTGTTTTTTAATCTTTTTTCCTGGCGATAGCAAAGAGGCTTTTAAGGCAGAGAAGTGGATTGTCGAGGATGAATCTCCACAGCCGATACCTAAGATGGAGCCTCATAGTAAAAAAGTATACTGTGCGCATGATAGGATCACCTCAACATTTTGAGGTTTTAATTCTAATTAGATACTCAATGCAGATTTATACTCTTAACAACTGCAACATGCATGAAAAGCTTCTAAAAGACACTCCACATTCGTCAATGGGGAAAATGATGCGCTTCTCTTTGATAATGCAAGAGGCCACATTCAACAAACATCATACCGGAAGAATATTGGATTTTAGCAGGTCTACGCGATTCCATTCATCAACTTCATCACAACTTGCACCAAGAGATTTCCACCTTTTTCTTTCTTTACAAAATATTTGATTTGGACTGGTCTATTCCACGCTATCCATCCATATTAACCAGACCTTAAATAAGTGATTTCCACCTTTTTCTTTCTTTACAAAATATTTGATTTGGACTGGTCTATTCCACGCTATCCAACCATATTCACCAGACCTTAAACAAGAGATTTCCACCTTTTTCTTTCTTTACAAAATATTTGATTTGGACTGGTCTATTCCACGCTATCCAACCATATTCACCAGACCTTAAACAAGAGATTTCCACCTTTTTCTTTCTCTACAAAATATTTGATTTGGACTGGTCTATTCCACGCTATCCATCCATATTAACCAGACCTTAAATAAGTGATTTCCACCTTTTTCTTTCTTTACAAAATATTTGATTTGGACTGGTCTATTCCACGCTATCCAACCATATTCACCAGAACTTAAATAAGTGATTTCCACCTTTTTCTTTCTTTACAAAATATTTGATTTGGACTGGTCTATTCCACGCTATCCATCCATATTAACCAGACCTTAAATAAGTGATTTCCACCTTTTTCTTTCTTTACAAAATATTTGATTTGGACTGGTCTATTCCACGCTATCCAACCATATTCACCAGACCTTAAACAAGAGATTTCCACCTTTTTCTTTCTTTACAAAATATTTGATTTGGACTGGTCTATTCCACGCTATCCATCCATATTAACCAGACCTTAAATAAGTGATTTCCACCTTTTTCTTTCTTTACAAAATATTTGATTTGGACTGGTCTATTCCACGCTATCCAACCATATTCACCAGAACTTAAATAAGTGATTTCCACCTTTTTCTTTCTTTACAAAATATTTGATTTGGACTGGTCTATTCCACGCTATCCATCCATATTAACCAGACCTTAAATAAGTGATTTCCACCTTTTTCTTTCTTTACAAAATATTTGATTTGGACTGGTCTATTCCACGCTATCCAACCATATTCACCAGACCTTAAACAAGAGATTTCCACCTTTTTCTTTCTTTACAAAATATTTGATTTGGACTGGTCTATTCCACGCTATCCAACCATATTCACCAGACCTTAAACAAGAGATTTCCACCTTTTTCTTTCTCAACAAAATATTTGATTTGGACTGGTCTATTCCACGCTATCCAACCATATTCACCAGACCTTAAACAAGTGATTTCCACCTTTTTCTTTCTCTACAAAAAATTGAAATCAATTCATTGTTGAATTATTCAAGAATAAAACATACTTTACTAAAATGGATCCTAACCCAACACATTGGTTATAATTCTACTGTCGTCATTTCTAGGTAATGGGAGAAAAAGCGGTTGTCAGTGATCAAGAAACAAAGGCGGCTTCGACAAGAGAGAAAACACGATAATTTGATGTATAAATATCGAGTGATTTATGTAAGAGATTTTAAAACGTGCTTTTATGCAGTTAAGATATCTTAAAGAAAATGATTTTAAAAATAAACAGAAAGAAAAAAAAAATGCTCGCTAAGCCAACGACTTATGAGGAAAAGCAAATCTTTTCTAACGAGCTAAGGAATTTGGCAGAAAGGGAAGGTGACGCCTCGACTGCTGCTCACCGACTTCTGCCTCATATATCAATCGGGATCCCCAGGTGATCGGCTGATTTGTTTTGTTTCTCTCTTTACAGAGGCCGTTTTCTGCTTCACTGCCGTAATCCACAGATTACTCACATACCATGCCCCAACCGCATGCTCCGGCCACAAGTCCCGCCTCATTAGCAACCTGCCTGCCTCCAGCTACTTCGGTTCGCATTTGCCATGAACAATATACCCGGATGTATAATTACGACGGGGAGATGTGAAGTAGGATAGATAGATAACTGGATAGATAGATAGATAGATAGATAGATAGATAGATAGAATGGAAAGGAATATTTACAGTTATGACAAAATTGAGATAGATTGATTTGTAGATCTATAAAACTAGTTTGAGATATTTATAGATCTGATCCAGCAGATGCCATATCTGTAAGTAGACGTGAATTTAAAAAAAAATTATCTTTTAATTTTAACTGAGTTCCGGTTAATTTTTCTATTTAATTCTGATTGCTTGATAATTCTAAAATCGTCTAGCTGTCTGGGGTTGTAGAATATACCGACTGCATCACTGCAAAGGGGTAAGACCCTCCCAACGAGTGCCCGAGGGTCAAATCGGCTGAGCTTGAAGAATATACCGACTGAATCTCTTCAGGGTAAAACCCTCCCAACGAGTGTCCTGCATATGACACTAAACAATCTGATAGTGAGGTTCCTGTAATACTGGAGCTTTGCGGAATGCGGAGTAACTCTTCATTGTCATCGCTCCCCGGTCCACTCTGGTCAGGAGTTGTAGCACCTGATAGGGTCGTATCTATGGGTCGAATAGAACTAAACTGTGTACTTATGCTAAACTGAATTATTTGATATGAAACTATTTTTAACATTTATCTATGTGTTTATGCTGAACTGAATTGTTTGAAATAGAAATTTTTTACGTTTAACTGTTGTAAACAAAAAAAACTATACTTATACAAAACTGAATTGTTGGAAATATAACTGTTTTTGTATGCTAAACTGAATTGTTTGAAATGTAACCGTTTATGACAATGAATCTGTATACTTATGCTAAACTGAATTTTTTGAAAAAGAACTGTTTATGACAATGAATCTGTGTATTAATGCTAAACTGAATTGTTTGAAATAGAACTGATTTGTATGCTAAACTGAATTGTTTGAAATGTAACTGTTTATGACAATGAATCTGTGTACTTATGCTAAACTGAATTGTTTGAAATAGAACTGTTTTCTGACATTGAAACTGTGTACTTATGCTAAACTGAATTGTTTGAATTAGAACTGTTTACAGGAATAAAAATGGATTTGGTATTAATGACCTACGATGGTTGTGTGCCCTAAAACCAAACCAAGCCAAACCAAACCAGTAATTTTAAAAATATTAAATGGATCATTATTTTAATAAACTCATCATAATTCCATCCAGACAAAACATTTAAATGGTGAGACAGAGGAACAGAGTGAGAGACAGAGGAACAGAGTGTGAAAAAGAAAGAAAGACAGAGGAACACAGTGAGACAGAGAGGGAGAGCGGGTCAGACAGACAGACAGACAAAGAGAGACAGACAGACAGACAGACAGAAGAACAGAGTGAGAAACAGAGACAGACAGACAAACAGACAGAGGAACAGAGTTAGAGACAGAGAGACAGAGAAAGAAAGACAGAGTAACACAGTAAGACAGAGAGAAAGAGAGATAGAGACATGAACAGAGAAAGACAGACAGAGACAAAGAGACAGAAGAACAATGTGAGCGAGAGAGAGAGAGAGAGAGAGGGAAAGACAGCCAGACAAAGAGAGAGACAGACAGACAGAAGAACAGAATGAGAAACAGAGAGAGAGAGACAGACAGTCAGAGGAACAGAGTGAGAGACAGACAGACAGACAGAGTGTGAAAGAGAAAGAAAGACAGAGGAACACAGTGAGACAGAGAGAAAGAGAGAGATAGAGACGAGAAGAGAAACAGAGAGATAGAAGAACAGAGTGAGAAACAGAGAGAGATATACAGACAGAGACAGAGACAGAGGAACAGAGTTGCAGACAGCGACAGAGAGAGCAACAGAGTGAGAGACAGAGAAATAGTGAGACAAAAGGAAAGACAGACATAAACAGCGAGGGACAGAGAGACAGAGCAACGGAAAAAGATAGCGACAGACAGTGAGACAGAATAACAGAGTGAGAGAGAGAGAGAGAGAGAGAGAGAGAGAGAGAGAGAGAGAGGATATAAAAAGTATGATGAATATGTTGGTAGTCCTTAAATTCTATACCATTAAAAAGACACAGGTATAACCAGATTAAAAAAAATAAAAAAACATATCCTGTTAAATAATTTCTGTAATTTACTAAGCTTCTTGCTTAGATGTGGCACATGGCAATATAAAAGGGGCGCCCAATGAGACTGAAACTCACTTATGAAGGTTTGCTAGTCTAGCTTGCTAACCATTGCACCACCCGAAGAACCCAAACGGAAGTACACTAGTAATTTACTAAGCTTCTTGCTTAGTTGTGGCACAGACCGGACGAATGAGACACCCAATGAGACTGGAACTCACTTATGAAAGTTTGCTTGTCAAGCTTGTTAACCATTACATTATATTAAATATGTATTATTTATTTTTGTTGGGTTTTATGGCATATCAACCATTGTCGGTTATTCAATGCCAAATCTTTATACATATATATTAAATATATATTATTCATTTGGGTTCGGTTTTATGGCATAGTAAACATTGTTGGTTATTCAATACCAAATCTTCTTTATACATATATATATTAAATATATATTATTATTTTGGTTGGGTTTTATGGCATATCAACCATTGTAGGTTATTAAATGCCATATCTTCTTGATACATATATATTAAATATATAGGATTTCTTACGGTAGGGTTTTATGGCATATCAACCATTGTAGGTTATTAAATGCCAAATCTTCTTCATACATATATATAAAATATATATTATTTATTTGGGTTGGGTTTTATGGCATATCAACCATTGTAGGTTATTCAATGCCAAATCCCCTTTATACATATATATTAAACATATATGATTTGGTTTGGTTGGGTTTTATAGCATATCAACCTTTGTAGGTTATTTAATACCAAATATTCTTTTTTACATATATATTAAATATACATGATTTGGTTTCCTGGCATTTCAACCATTATAGGTTATTTAATGCCAAATCTTCTTCCTACATATATATTATGTATATATATAATTTGTGAACACCTTTTGTTAAGAACATTCTCAAACGAGTCTGAACTCTTTTACTCAGAGCTAAATTGTTTCAAGCATTGCTATAAAACGGTCAGAATTTTACATTAGTCATTTGTTTGGACACAGTGTGTTCTATTTAACCCATAAATAGGACCCTCTCAGGTGCTACCAGTACGGGCATAATAGCAATGGCAATGGCGATGAACAGGTAATCCACATTCTCCAAATCTCCAAGGCTGGAGCCTCAATATCAGGTGGTTTAATGTCATATTCAGAATACTCGTGGTGGGGTTCCTACACATCTGTACAAGATGCAGTCGGTGTATTCTACAGACCCAACATAGTGGACCAGAAACATTGTTTTAACAAACAACTTTTATACTAAGCGTTACATCTATTAGAATTTAGTTATACAAAGCTTTGGTCATATGAAACTTTAGTTATTCTAAGCTTTGGACATATCAAGCTTCAGCTGAATTCAAAAAGACATTTTTTGTACACCATTTAAAATCGTCGTATACTCTTGAAAATTCACTATGTTATTGCAATACATCTTATGGGATGACTGGCCAATTTTTATGATTTCAGGTCTAAATGAACAGCTATAGCAGTAATTGGAATACATCTTACTAAAGCCTGATTGTCACAGCTGGTGAATTTCAAAAATGCAATCTAGACGTGAGGACACCTTAGAAGAACGAATTGCAATAAAATTCTATTTTAAACTCGGAAAAATGCCACAGAAACGTATGGAATGCTTCAGAGTGTTTTGGAGCATCTCGCATGAATTGAGCATCAGTTTTTGAGTGGTATAAGAGATTCAAGGAAGGCAGGGAGTCTGTAAGGGGATGATGAGAGGTGTGGGAGGAGTAAGGAGGTTAATACACCAGATTGGCGAAAGGGTTAAGGTTAGGGTTACTATGTTGAGGTTTTAAGGGAGTTCAGGAAGAGATTTCGTCGGAAGAGGCCAGCACTCTTCAAATCGGATCAGTGGCATTTCCACCAGGACAATCTACCAGTCCACAACTCCATCCTTGTCACAGACTATTTCAACAAGATGGGCACTAAGACAGTTCCTTAGCCTCCCTATAGTCGAGACCTTGCTCTCTGTGACATTTGGTTATTCCCACTGCTCAGGGGCTGTCGTTATGAGACAATTGAAGAGATGAAAGAGGCTGTGACGAAGGTCATTGACACGCTCACACAAGAGCACTTCCATGGGGCATTCCAGAAGTTGTTGGAACGGTACAACAAGCGCAAATCTGCCGGAGGTGATTACTTCGAAGGGGACTACAGTTTCATGTGTGTACTATCAATTAAAGTTCACATACGAAAAAAGTCTGGAAATGATCCTTGTACCTTAGTAAATAATACAGAGTTCCCTCAATAAAATTGGCTACTTGCTTCGATAAAGGTTTTGTTTCATAGCGGGTAAAGGATTCCAATATCAGGAAATCTCAAAGAATTTTTCTGTATGGGTGCAGGTCATGAGTTTCGTAAAAAATATTTGTTTTGTAACGTGGTATGCCCCTGAGAGGAGAAAGGTTGGATTAATATCCCCTACCCTCTGTGTTTGAACTAATAAGTCCCCAAGACTGACCGTTAAAAGGGAGATATGGTCGAAAGTCAAATTACTCACACTCCATGATCTATAACGAATCCAAGTCAGAATCAAAGCCAAGTGCTGCTTGCACTCCATGACCTGTGACCGGATGGACGGAGAAAGGAATGTAGGTCATTGAATAGCATGACCGGATGAGGTGGAGGAAGAGGAAGGAGCCAAATTATTGGCCCGAGCCTTTCGCACCAAACATAGTGCCTTTTCGTCAGAGGACATTTGGAAGGGGATCTTTAGTTTTAGGATAGAAGTTGGCGTGAAGAGACGTGCCGTTTTTTTGGCCAAAACTCCGGGGAAAGAGTGGAACAGAATCTTTGGACAGAAGATAACAGCGCCTTCCGCCAGGTTCTTGAGAAATGCCGCTCGCCCGTAAAAGAAAGGAATCTAAGAAAAGCTAAGTACAACTTAAAACTGTTTTTCCTTCTACCCTTCTTAAATATTGATATTATATGCACTCTCTCAAGTTAAAGAAAGAAAAGTATAAAGAAAAGAAAAGAAAAGAAAAAAGAAAAAAGAAAGGAAAGAAAAGAAAAAGAAAAAAGAGAGACATCTGTGTTTAAGACTGTCTGCTGGTGTAATATAGCCGTCACCTTAAATATTTGTTTGGTCCTCACCAATTAAAATTTTGTTATAGTTTAAATGTTCTCTTATGTTGAAATCTATTCGTTATGTTGTTTATCAATGGAGTTGCCTTCTTTTTCTGCTTCACTCGCTTTAATCTATTCTCGCTAAATGTCTTATTCGCCTTAAAAACATTATAGGGGAAATTGGAATTTCTGACTGCTGCGAATAATACTTTTTCTTAAGCTAGAGGTCCATGTTTTCTGTTATCTGAGGGGGTAGGAAAACGAAGGAGGCTTGGTTGGGTATGTAAAAGTAAAATTGGAATCCCCCTTGCCAGCGTCGAGATGAGTCTCGCCCCAAATTAACCCCCACATTATCTGCCAGTTACCTTATGCCCGAAAAAGCAGTCTTGACTAGGACTTATTTTGCGAGGAGTCAAGTGCCAGACTGCCCTGACGTCACACGAGCGTAAAATAAGCTCTCGTTATGAGTAAATATTTTATGCACCCTTACAGTTTGAATATAAACTCTTCGAACGAGTATCCTAGTATGACATTAAACAATTTGATAGTGAGGCTTCAGTAATACTGGAGCTTTGGGGAATGCGGAGTACTCCTTCATTGTCATCGTTCCCACATCCACTCTGACTCAGAGTGGTACTACCTGACACGGTCATATCTATCGGTGAATTTGAACTGCTTAACATTTAAACTGAGTGTAAACATACCATTCAACTTTGTGTAAACAAAGGACTGATTTTTAATTGAATTGTGAATATTAAATATCAATACTTGAAAATATTTAACAAATGATTGATTGTAAAAAGACTTATTTGTGTTAGATCGAAATAACTGAAACCGTTTAACTGTGTAAAAAAAAATTGCAATCAGGCTCGTTTGAAAATGTCATATAAAAATATGTTTACAAATCAAACATTTAATATATTTGTATAAAAAGAATTTAGCATTAAATAACCTACATTGGTTGATATGCATTAAAACCTAATCAAGTATATTTAATATATATGTATAAAGAGGAATTGCCATTAAACGATCTATAATCGTTGATATGCCATAAAACCCAACCCAACCAAATCCTATATATTTAATATATATGTATAAAGAGGATTTGGCATTAGATAACATACAATGGTTGATATACCATAAAACCCAACAAAACCAAATCCTATATATTTAATATATATGTCTAAAGTCGATTTGACATTAAATAACCTACAATGTTGATACGCCATTGTACTCATCCAAACCAAATCATTTATATTTAATATTTATGTATAAAGAGGATTTGACATTAAATAACCTACAATGGTTGATATGCCATAAAACCCAACCAAACCAAATCCTATATATCTAATATATATGTCTAAAGAGGATTTGGCATTAAATAACCAACAATGGTTGATATGCCATAAAACCTAACCAAACCAAATCCTATATATATAGTATATATTCATAAGGAGGGTTTGGCATTAAATAATCTACAATATTTGATATGCCATAAAACCAAAGCTAACTAAACCAATTAAACATTGTAGAATGTTATCTTGTCAACCCAATCATGTTATCATCTTGTCATCAAATTAAAAATGACATCACCCAATTAACAGTTCTTCGTTGGGATCTTGTACACTGGCATCACACGTTAATTTCACAGAAATGCAATTCTAGTTCACGTGTCAGTTAATTTAAATCTTACATCATTGAATTAACAGTTCACGACAGGAAAGTTATGATTACAACCGAGGACTACAGCAAGAGGCTGCATTATGATCCTGAATTCTCACGATATGAAAAAAAAAACCCAAAGAAGTGTGGTGGTATTGAAAGAGGCTGTTGGTGTAAAATGATTAAGGATTTCAATTCATCATTTTAGTAGTTGAACATTGAATTTAAAATCGAATTGAGAAATTTAATTTGTAATCAAGGATTCAAAACTAGTTAATATTTAGGAATATAAAACATACAGTACTGTTAGGAAAATAGGAATGTTGGGGAAATATTTGTAATGAAAAATATCCAAAGATAAACAATTGTTTAGAATCAGCTGATATTTGTCACATGGCAGTTTTGCATCACTTTTGGAAGATTGATTTTGTAATTAATAATTTATATATATATATATATATATATATATATATAAGGATGAATTATAAGAGAAGGAGGAAAACACGAAGGCAGAGAGAAAGTGGTCACGCATGCATAAAACAGCCGGTGAGCAGAAAAATAACAACAGTCACCTCTCATCTCTTTCGTCTCTCGCCCTGCGTACTATTTGTCTTTTCTCAGCTGGCACTAGCTTTTTTCTCTCCATCTCTATTTTGAGCTGACTACTTGAAAGGGATTCTGACAACTAAATAGATATTGTGCATACAAAATAAACGGAAGCGTTTTATATTTGTGTTATGCAAATAAGAAATGATATTTTTATATTAATCATTTTTCGTTAATTATATTTTATCATTCAGTTTGGTTGGGCTTTGAACGATTCGGTTCTTAGTTCTGGTGCGCAGTCATTGGGTACAGTTTTACGCACGCGCGCAAAGGATATGACAATCACCATTGTCATGATAAACCCCAGACATGAAATGGGGCTGGAGTGTGGATGACATCATACCTGGAAGAGATGGTTCAGAGAATTTAAGGTTTTTGAAAAATAGTCTGTTGACATTGGACCATGTAGGCAGAGGGTTATGTTCCTGCTATTGAGTTGAGAGTTGGATTTTGACCATTGAAGATGTTGGTGGGTTTTTCGGATCTCTACCGATAGAGATCTTAAACATCACGGGATGCCCAGCGCGTTTGTGGGGTCAGATAGTATGGTCAGCATAATTAGAATAGTGTCTCTTCCCTCGTATCGAAGAACCGAAGTCAGAGGTTAATAAATGCGTTCGTATCTGAAACAACAGAGTCCACCTGTATTTCTATTTGACTGCATGTGAATATGTATTTTCAAGTAAAAAGTAAGTAAAGTTGTCTCCCTTTAGTCGAGGGTGACCGGAAGGCTCCTTTTTAATAGCTACAACACCGAGGCGTAGGGGAGGGCGCTACTCCTTTCCCTGGATTGCTCCACTTTACCCTTTTATTGCTGAGTGTTAAGCAAAGAGGTGTCACGTACCTTTTTTAAAGTCTTTGGTATGACTCGACCTGGGATTGAACCCAGATCTCCCGGACCATTGGCGAATGGTTAGGGCTATATAACATTTGAATTTTTTTATCAGTTAGTTTACCATTGTTATGTTAATAGTTTAAAGGGTTTCAGTACAGTGGGAATAATGATGCTTTGAGCGGAAAACGACGTTAAACACAAGAGTCACCATCTAATGAAAACTTTTCTTGAAATAGCTTTTATCATCGCAGTTCCGGAATTGTTCTGACGAACAATTTTAAATGTTACAAATTCAAAATGTTGCTTTCAGTATTTTTCTTCTCCAGAACTGGTTGACGTACCAAGTTTAAACAGACCAGTCTGCCCGACTATCTACCCATAGCTGAAAGGAGAGTAGTTGGATATATACTGTTGGGTATCAGCAACCTTTTTTCACACAATAAACTGGTCCATCTGCCATATATAGCAGTAGCTACTAATACCAGAGCAGACAAGAAGGTGAAGAGAAGCTTCTTATAGGAATAGTATTTGAGCGTTGGAGACTGGAGATCGCACTAGATCACCTTACTTGCTACCGTAATAACTGAAGCCAATACTATCGTTGGACTATATTTTTATTCTGTCTTCACTAATCTTATGTTCTTGTCTACTAATAGTGTCTCTATTGTATATACTTTTTCCTCTCATGTCGTGGTTTGTCCTTTATTTAATATTATAAGCGTTCACTAACCAGAACGCAACACATACCTTTCTCAAAGTTATAACTAAAGCTGAGTATAACTAAAGCTTAATAGGTCCAGAGCTTAGTATAACTAAAACTTTATATTAGTAAAACAATATGAAGTAAGTAAGTAAAGTTGGCGACCGTAGTCGAGAGCGACCAAAAGGCTCCCTTTTCAATAGCTACTACACCGAGGGGTAAGGGAGGGCGCTACTCCTTTCCTTGGATTGCTCCACTTTACCTTTGATACGTACCTTATATTGCTAAGTGTAAAGCAAGGAGGTATCAAGTACCATTTTTAAAGTCTTTGGCATAACATGACCTGGGATTGAACCTAGGTCTCCCGGACCGTTGGCGAACACTCTACCAACCTGGCAAATGAGCCAGTAAGATTACAAGGATCATTAAATCAGTTTTCAGACTTTTTTCGTATTGGCACTTTTATTGATAGTACACAACTGAAACGCTAGTCCCCTTCGAAGTAATCTCCTCCAGCTGCAATGTCCTTGTTGTACCGTTCCAACAACTTCTGGAAGGCCCCATGAAAGTCCTCTTGTGTGAGCGTGTCAATGACCTTCGTCACAGCCTCTTTCATCTCCTCAATTGTCTCATAACGACAGCCACTGAGCTTAGGGAATAAGCAAAAGTCACAGGGAGCAAGGTCTGGACTAAAGGAAAGCTGGGGAACTGTCTTGATGCCCATCTAGCTCAAATAGTCTGGGACAAGGATGGAATTGTGGACTGGAGCATTGTAATGGTGGAAATGCCACTGACCTGATTTGAAGAGTGCTGGCCTCTTCCCAAGGAATCTCTTTATGAACTCACTGAAAACCCCAACATAGTAACCCTAACCCTAACTCTTTGGCCAATCAACTCTGGTGTATTAACTTCCTTACTCTTCCTACACCTCTTCTCCCCCACAGACTCCGTGTCTTTCTTGAATCTCTTATGCCACTCAAAAACTGATGCTCGATTCATGCAAGATGCTCCAAAACAGTCTGAAGCATTCCATACGTTTCTGTAGCATTTTTCCAAGTTTAAGATAGAATTTTATTTCATATCGTTCTTCTAAAGTGTCCTCACGTCTAGATTGCATTTTTGAAATTGACCAGCTGTGATAATCAGGCTTTAGTACGGTGTATTCCAATTGCTTCTGTAACTGATCATTTAAACCTGAAATCATAAAAATTGGCTAGTCATCTAATAAGATGTATCGCAAAAACTTAGTGAATTTTCAAGAGTCTAGTACAATTTTAAATGGTGTAAAAAATGTCTTCTTGAATTCACCACGTAATATAACTGAAGCTTAATATGTCCAAAGCTTAGAATAACTAAAGTTTCATGTGACCAAAGCTAAGTATAACTAAATTCAAAAAGATGTAACGCTTAGTATAAAAGTTGTTTGTTAAAACAATGTTTCTGGTCCACTATGTTGGGTCTGTAGAATACACCAACTGCATCTTGTACAGATGTGTAGGAACCTCACCACGAGTGTTCTGAATATGACATTAAACCGCCTGATATTGAGGCTCCAGCCTAGGAGATTTGGGGAATGTGGATTACCTGTTCATCGCCATTGCCATTGCTATTATGCCCGTACTGGTAGCACCTGAGAGGGTCCTACCTATGGGTTAAATAGAACACACTGTGTGCAAACAAATGACTAATGTAAAATTGTGATCGTTTTATAGCAATGCTTGAAACAATTTAGCTCTGAGCAAAAGAGTTCAGACTCGTTGGAGAATGTTCTTAACAAAATGTGTTCACAAATTATATATATACATAATATATATGTACGAAGAAGATTTGGCATTAAATAACCTATAATGGTTGAAATGCCAGGAAACACAACCAAACCAAATCATGTATATTTAATATATATGTAAAAAGAATATTTGGTATTAAATAACCTACAAAGGTTGATATGCTATAAAACCCAACCAAACCAAATCATATATATTTAATATATATGTATAAACGGGATTTGGCATTCAATAACCTACAATGTTTGATATGTCAGGAAACCCAAGCATAATAAATAATATATATTTAATATATATATGTATAAAAGGAATTGGCATTTAATAACCTACAATAGTTGATATGCCATAAAACCCAACCAAAACAACTCAAGTATATATAATATATATGTATAACGAAGATTTGGCATTAGATAACCTACAATGGTTGATACGCCATAAAACCCAACCAAAATAAATAATATATATTTAATATATATGTATACAGAAGATTTGGCTTTGAATAACCAACAATGGTTGATATGCCATAAACCCAAACAAAATAAATAATATATATCTAATATACATGTATAAAGAAGATTTGGCATTGAATAACCAACAGTGTTTGATATGCCATAAAACCCCACCTAATAAATAATATATATTTAAAAATATATATATGGAAGATTTGGCATTAAATAACCAACAATGTTTGATATGCCATAAAACCCCACCTAATAAATAATATATATCTAATATGTATGTATAAAGAAGATTTGAAATTAAATAACCTACAATGGTTGATATGCCATAAAACCCAACCCAAATAAATAATATTTTAATATGTTTGTATAAAGAAGATTTGGCATTGAATAACCAACAATGGTTGATATGCCATAAAACCCAATCCAAATAAATAATATTTTGATATGTATGTATAAAGAAGATTTGGCATTGAATAACCAACAATGGTTGATATGCCATAAAACCGAACCCAGCCCAACCAAACCAAGTTCACTGGAGCCGATAGATAGATATTCTTGTATAATTCTCAAACAATAACAACAAACGCAGCTTTATAATAAAAGTATAAAGAAAAAAAAAAGAAGATAAAGGCAAATCGAAGATTCGGAGAGAAAGAGCATCCATGGTTTGTGTTAAAGTCTCTATAAGCAAACATTAGACATAATTGAATGATAACAACTCGAATTATATCTATAGAATAATTTACGAAGGGGAAAAACGACCACAAACAAGAAATAGTTTCCCCGTGCGTAAGGCAACACGCAAGTCTGGCAATTTCAGTAAATGTGCCGACCGATTGAATTAGGCCTGCTACAATGACGGACTGGGGTCGGAATTTTCGGCGCTAATTTCAAGCAAAATGTCGGAAACCACCGTAATGCGGAAGATGCGTATACAACGGAGAGATAATAATTTCTGAAAAGAAGGGGTCTCAGTGTAGGACTAAATGTACAAGGTCGGAAGGAGAGAAGGGATTGTGACCGAAAAGGGAAAATGAATGAGTAAACAAATAAACAATATATATATATATATATATGTGTGTGTGTGCGTGTGTGTGTGTGTGTGTGTGTGTGATGGGAAACATTTCATATCAGGTAGTGAAAACAAGAATGCCAAAAATGAAAAAATAGGAATGAAAAATGACGAAAGAAAATAAAGAGAAATGAATGAAGTGAAAAAGAAGAAAAAAAAAAAGATGTTCAAATAATATCGTGAAAAATGAAAAAGAAAAAAAGAAAAGAGAAAGAAGGAGTAAAGAAAAAAAAGAGAGAGAGAGAGATAAACATGCAAAAACGGTAGGGAGAATAAAACTTATGAGAAAGAAAGAAAGAAAGAAAGAAAGAAAGAAAGAAAGAAAGAGGTAATCGGAATGAAAGATTTTAAAAAATACTCAAAAAGACAAGAGAGAAAGAATTGAGAAACAAAGGAGAAAAGAGTAAGGAGAGTACAGAAAGAAAGAAAGAAAGAAAGAAAGAAAGAAAGGAAAAAGAACGAAAGAAGGAGAAGAAAATAAGTACAGACCGTAAGAAGGGGTTTACATGAAAAGAAAGAAAGAAAGAAAGAAAGAAAGAAAGAAAGAATGTTGAAATAAGTAATGATGGAAAAGTAAATATGAAACGTAGATAGAAAAAATAGGAGAAAAGAGTAAAGAAAGAAAGAAAGAAAGAAAGAAAATGAGTATAGAACGGAAGAAGGGGTTTATATGAAAAGAAAGAAAGAAAGAAAGAAAGAAAGAAAGAAAATGAGTACAGAACGGAAGAAGGGGTTTATATGAAAAGAAAGAAAGAAAAGGAGTACAGAACGGAAGAAGGAGATTATACGAAAAGAAAGAAAGAAATGAATGTTGAAATAAGTATTCATGAAAAAGTAAATATGAAACGTGGAAAGTAAAAAAGAAAGACTGAACTCGTATATATATATATATATATATATATATATATATATATATATGTGTGTGTGTGCGTGTGTGTGTGTGTGTGTGTGTTAAAATATTGAGAACAAAAGAAAGGGCGAAAAAAAAAAAACTGCTTAATCGAAAGCCTGGAAATAACCAAGCTGCCCAAAGAGAGCAGCGAAGGGCGTTGAGCAAGAATCACAGAGAGATAAAGAGAAAGATGCAATTTACTGGAAAATACAATACACGAGAAATACATCTCCTGGGACTTGAGAGCGGCCCTCTCAAAGGGAGATAATAATAGAAGCGGAGGAATTATTCCGTATGATAACAACATACACTTAATCGAGTACTGAGCATAATCGTGTGTAGATATACGCTGAGGCCACTGCGCCCGCCACCACCATCACAACACCCAGCCCTTAGCTTTGAATGAAACAAAGCTACCATCATCTTTTTCCACCGATCCCCCACCACCACCATCATAATCATTGTCTGGATTGGCCATTTAACGGATAGTTTAGCTAAGAAATACAGGGTTTTTTTTTACGAACGTTCATGTGTATGTGTGTGTGTACAATAAGTGTAAATGCTTATATCAAAAGAAATATAAAAGTGTTCTAATATCCTCGGACTGTGTCTCACGCATGCAGAGCGTCTATAGTACTTAGCTAACTATAGAAGATATTGGATGTGTCATGAGAGGGTTAAGTAGGGGCGGTAAGAGTTGCCAGGATTGTATATTGCGTACATGTACATAAACATTACGCGTAATATTGACTAGATTATTCGCTTTGAATAACTCAACAAGACAGTCACCCACTCACACTTCTCTCTCTCTCTATCTTTCTCTCTCTCTCTCTATATATATATATATATATATATACATATATATTGGCATTAAAAAGAAACACAACACTGTCAAAACAGTCGCCACTACAAAAACCAATATGAACACTAAAAAAATCAGAAGACGTCTTAATACGTCAGAAACACGTGTTGAAGAATAAATAACCGAAAAACAAAATTTCTCTCGTGGACTTATTCATTTTAAAGTATATATATATATGTGTGTGTGTGTGTGTGTGTGTGTGTGTGTGTGTGTGTGTGTGTGTGTGTGTGTGTGTGTCTGTGTCTGTGTGTGTGTGTCTGTGTGCGTGTGTCTGTGGGTATAAATTCGACCTTACTAGGAAACAAAAGAAACTGTCTAATATGTGGGTGATGATGATTCTACTTGTAGTAGGTCCGCTTGGAACGGTCAGCAAACGAAATACACATGAGCTGAAGGATAAAAAAGTATATAGACAAGAGTAATCTATCACTCCAACACCAGTTGCCCAGTTGTCTGGGGCTGTAGAATACACCGACTGCTTCTCTGCAGAGGGATAAGACCCCACAACGAGGATGCAGGATATGACACTAAACAATCTGAGGGTGAGGTTCCAGTGATGCTTGTGCTTTGGGGAACGCGGACCACTCCTGCATTGCCATTGCTCGCAGGCTCACACTGGCCCGGAATGGTAGCACCTGATAGGGTTCTATCTATGGGTTAAATAGAGCTAAATGCATATCTATGCTAAACTGAATAATTGTTTGAATTAAAAGTGTTTGACTGAACTGAATAGCTTAAATAGATTAAACTGTACTTACATTTAAACAGCGTGCTTCTGCTAAACTGAATTGTTTGAAATGGAACTGTTTTTGACATTTAAACTGTACTTACACTAAACTGAATCATTTAATATAGAACTGTTTTGATATTTAACAGCGTGTAAACAAAATCTATACTAATTCTAAATTGAATTAGCAGAATTAGAACTGTTTTAACAATTAAACTGTGTACTCATGCTAAACTGAATTGTTTGAAATACAGCTGACTGTTTTCAGAAAAATTGATTTGGCGTTAAGTAACCTACAATGGTTGATATGTCATAAACCCAACCAACTAACCATCTGACTCCAGTGAAAGACCAGCAACTAACCTGAAAACCTCGCAAGGAATGAAATAATAATAATAACAATGCAAAGTTTAACAGAAAGAGAATAAGACAAGACACAACTGGGCAGGCTAGGTGACCCACAGGGAATCATGCAAGAAATTTAAATTTGACCATGCGAACAAACAGTATATGCAAACCCCTTTCGAACCTTGCAAATAAATTGAGAGGTATATATCTTGTTAAAGAAGTCTTCGCTCGTCTTTCTTCTTCGTTGTGTTGTTATGATTATGACTATATAACATGTGTACTATCAATAAAAGTGCCCATACGAAAAAAGTCTGGAAACTTATTTAATGATCCTCGTACATATATATATATATATATATATATATATATATATGCATCATCATCATCATCATGACGCTAGTACAGATTTCCTTGACCCTCTCCCACCATCCGTCTCTATCCTCCATCGCTCTCCGCAGGTCTTCCAAGCTACATCCTGTAACAATAAAGATAAGTTCTACCTGGTCGCCCTAACATTGCTCATCCGTTTGAGAGGGTCTACAGGAGTAAATCACTTATGAGTTCATCTTAACTTCTCTAGCATTGTCCCGCATGTCTTGTTCATCTAATTTGGATGGTTTTCGAGATTCATGGTAGGTGGCCGTACAGCAGCTGCTTTGTGGGATGATGTTCAATAGAGCACGCAGCATTCTTGTGCAATTGCCGTCAAGTTTTTTCTCCTTACGTTTACTCAGCATTCATGTGATGCATCCATACACGATCGCTGCTTGGAAAAAAATTGCCCTTCAGATTAGATATCTGATAGGTCTGACTTTGAAATGACCTCTAGTTTATCGGTAGCTGTCCATAATTGGTTCATCTCGACATGATTCCTGACTTTGATTCCTCAAAAGGCGACAAAAAAGAAACTCATGTACATCAGGGGATTAAAGTGGCTAATGCTTTTGCAACACATATACCACTCTCTTAGTGATTATGATTGTTCCGTTCTGGTTAGTTAACGCTTGTATTATTAAATAAAGGACAAACCACGATATGAGAGGAAATAGAGATATATTCTCGGGAAAAATGTATATACAATCGAGAGACTATTAGTGGACAAGAACATAGGATTAGTGAACGCTTGTAATATTAAATAAAGGACAAACCACGATATGAGAGGAAATAGAGATATATTCTCAGGAAAAAGTATATACAATAGAGAGACTATTAGTAGACAAGAACATAGGATTAGTGAACGCTTATAATATCACATAAAGGACAAACCACGATATGAGAGGAAATAGAGATATATTCTCAGGAAAAAGTATATACAATAGAGAGACTATTAGTAGACAAGAACATAGGATTAGTGAACGCCTGTAATCTTAAATAAAGGACAAACCACGACATGAGAGGAAATATAGAGATATATTCTCAGGAAAAAAAAAAAAAAATAAAACAGACAGACTAATAGTAGACAAGAACATAGGATTAGTGAATACAGAATAAAGATATAGTCCAACGATAGTATTGGCTTCCGTTATTATGGTAGCAAGTAAGGTGATCTCGCGCGATCTCCAGTCTCCAATGCTCAAATACTATTCGTATAAGAAGCTTCTCTTCACCTTCTAGTCTGCTCTGGTATTAGTAGCTACTGCTATATATGGCGGATGGACTAGTTCAATGTGTGGAAAAAGGTGGGTGATACCCAATAGTGATCAAAAGCCATGGCAATATTATCAATTATCACGAACGTTTATATTTTTTCCCTCAGTCCACTCGGTTGGAGCTCTAGAATACGTCAACTACATCTCCACAGAAAGATAAGACCCAATTCCTGCAACGAGTGACAGGGATATAACGCAAAACAATCTGACGGTGAGCTCTCGGGAATTAGGAGCACCGCTTCATTGTCATCGCTCCCAGATCAATTTTACTACATCGAGTACGCAATTCTACTACATCGGTACGCAATGAACCATCAATGAAAACTATCAATGAACTCTATCAGGTTCTAGTACACCGAGTACAGCATAGTAGCTTCTGATAGAGTCCTATCTATTGGTCAAATAGAACAGTCTAAACTATGTAAACTATGTGCAAATAGATTACTGATGCTAAATTAAATTGCAAGAAGTAGAACTGTTGATTAATCAACTGAGTGTAAAGATTTGACCGGTATTTAATAAAAATCTTACTGATACATAGTAATACTTTGAACCATTGAACCGTTTGATAATGAATTGATAGTATTGAACAGAATTGTAAGTGGTAAATAGTAATATTTGAAACGCTTTAAGTGTGTTCTTAAATTGAATTATTGGTATTACATAGAAATACTTGGAACCACTCCACTGTGTACTACAAAGGATCAATATTAAATAGAAGTATTAATGTTTGACAAGAATAATTGAGACCATTTAACTGTGTGCAAACAAATAAGTTCTAGCTCCAATAAAAATGAAATTAGCTAAAAACTAAGCAGACAAACAAGTCAGATATTAAATTGTGATAGTCATGTAGCTATAATTCAGGCCAAATAATTGGTAGTAAATAGAAATACGTGAGACCGTTTAATGAAGCGCAAAGAAAAAGAATGGGATCAGGCTCGTTTAGAATGTTATCTAAAAAATGTGTTCACAAATCCTATATATTTAATATATATGTATAAAGAGGATTTGGCGTTAAATAACCTAGAATGGTTGATATGTCATTAAACCAAATAAACCAAATCCTATATATCTAATAAATATATATATATATATATATATATACAAAGAGGATTTAGCATAGAATAATCTACAATGGTTGATATGCCATAAAACTCAATCAAACCAAATCCTATATATCTAATATATATGTATAAAGAGGATTTGGCGTTAAATAACCTAAGAGGGTTGATATGCCATAAAACCAAACCCTATATATTTAATATATATGTATGAAGAGAATTTGGCATTGAATAACCTACAATGGTTGATATGTCATAAAACCAAACAAAATCAAATCCTTTATATTTAATATATATGTATAAAGTGGATTTAGCATTAAATAACCTACGAGTGTCGATATGCCATAAAATCCAACCAAACCAAATTATATATATTTAATACATAGGTAAAAAGACGATTTGGCATTAAATGACCTACAAGATTTGATATGCCCTAAAACCTAACCGAATCAAATCCTATATATCTTATATATATATATATATATATATATATATATATATGTATAAAGACGATTTGGCATTAAATAACATACAAGGGTTGATATGCCATCAAACCCAACTAAACCAAATCCTATATATTTAATATATATGTACAAAGACGATTTGGCATTAAATAACATACATGGTTTGATATGCCCTAAAACCTAACCGAATCAAATCCTATATATCTTATATATATATATATATATATATATGTATAAAGACGATTTGGCATTACATACCCCACCAGAGTTGAAGAGCCTTTGTAATCTCATCACCAAACGTATTGATGTATTACCATGTGTTTGAACGTGTTAATGTGTCGAACCCTGTTATGACCCCGCCGTGGGGTAAGTTGACGACTACATGAAATTCAGCCTTAGTTCACTCGAACAAGTTTTTTTCACGACGGCAATTTGTAAGTTGTCGCCGGGAGAAAGAAAAAGATTATGCAAGTTGAGTCGACCGCGTTAGCTGGGAAAAGAGAAAGAACATGTTGTTAGGAGATAGTGAGTGCTGACACAAATCTTGAATTCTTTTTCTGATTTTCTATTGTAGTTTCAGCATGTTTTCCAACTAGTTATGTTTTCACAGGTTTGCATCTGATGTGTGAGACCTTTTTTCGGAGGCCACCTCCAAAAATGGGACTCGTAAATTTTCGTTTGTCCTTTCATATCCGTGGCTTGTGTTCAACTCCCTGTTACGTCTTCTAGCTAACTCCCTCAAACCGAGTAATCCTCTTACTTCCGCCTGCTGTCGGAGGAAGAACTATATCCGTTTCCTGTAGTCCCACACCTGCGCAGAAGGTTTGGGACCTCCGTTTCTTTCTAGTCACTTTTAATTAACGTAGTCACTCACTCGTGCCCGGCTGACTCTCAAGTGCCTTGGCCTAAGTCATTCAGAATTCAGGTGGTCGCTCCCGTAGACATTGTGTCTGCTCTTTTTTCTTCTTATTTTTCTTCTCTCTCTCCTCCACCGGAAATTAGCCGCTCTTTCTCTTCATAACTTGGACCTACCATATCACATGACACCATAAAACCAAGCCAAATCAAATCATACATATTTGACTTTAAATAACCAACAAGGGTTGATATGACATGAAGCCCAACCAAAACAAATCCCGGATATCTAATATATAAGTATAAAGAGGATATGGCATTAAATAACCTATAATGTTTGATATGCCATAAAGCCCTACTAAGCCAAATCCTATGTACTTAATATATGTGTATAAAGAAAATTTAACATTAAATAACCTACATTGGTTGATATGCCATAAAACCAAACCAAACCAAATCCTATATATTTAATATATATGGATAAAGAGGAATTGGCATTGAATAACCTACAATGGTTGATATGCCATAAAACCTAACCAAACCAAATACAATATTTTTAATATATATCCATAAAAAATAGTATTAAATAACCTACAATGGTTGATATGCGATAAAAACCAACCAAATATATTTAATATATATATACAAAGATGATTTGGCATTAAATGATTCTATTTATAGTTTGAATTATTTGCCAATATTTTACTGTTTCGATAGTTAAATGCGGAAACATTAAACCTTCATCAGAATTTAAACATAAAGCTAAAAAAAGAGAAAGTTTCCAACATTTTCTTCCGTCGGTACCCTTTTGTTTCAAACGTATGAGATGAAATTAGTGTTTGAAAATACATTCTACAAACGTTACGTATATATATATATATATATATATATATATATATATACGAGGATCCTTAAATAAATTTCCAGACTTTTTTCGTATGAGCACGTTTATTGATAGTACACACATGAAACTCCAGTCCCCTTCGAAGTAATCTCCTCCGGCTGCAATGAACTGCTTCTACCGTTCCAACAACTTCTAGAAGGCCCATGGAAGTCCTCTTGTGTGAGCGTATCAATGACCTTCGTCACAGTCTCTTTCATCTCCTCAATTGTCTCATAACGACAGCCTCTGAGCTTAGGAAATAACCAAAAGTCTGGACTATAGGGAAGCTGCGGAACAGTCTTAATGCCGATATTGGTCAAATAGTCTGTGACAACGATGGAGTTGTGGACTGGTGCATTGTCTTGGTGGAAATGATACTGACCCGAATTGAAGAGTGCAAACCTCTTCCCAAGGAATCTCTTCTTGAACCCCCCTTAAAATCTCAACATAGTAACCCTAACCCTAACCCTTTGGCCAATCAACTCTGGTGTATTGACTTCTTTACTCCTCCCACACCTCTCATCATCCCTTACAGACTCCCTGCCTTCCTTGAATCATCAAAAACTGATGCTCGTTTCATACAAGATGGTCGAAAATCAGTCTGAAGCATTCCATACGTTTTTGTGGTATTTTTTCCAAGTTTAAAACAGAATTTTATTGCATATCGTTCTTCTAAAGTGTTCTAACGTCCAGATTGCGTTTTTGAAATTCACCAGCTGTGACAATCAGACTTTAGTAGGGTGCATACCAGCTGTAGCTGTTCATTTGAAGCTAAACTCATGAAAATTGGTCAGTCATCTACGACAATTTTAAATGCCTGTACAAAAACTAGTCTGGAAACTTATTGAATGACCCCCGGATAGATAGATAGATAAAAATCTACAAATATGAAAACAATACAAGGTCGTAGAGGATGATTCTATTTATAATTTGAATTATTTGCCAATATTTTGTGTTTCGATATTTAAATGCGAAAACATTAGGATTTAAACATGAAACAAAAAAAGTGAACGTTTCCAACATTTGCTTCCGATGGTAGCGTTCAGTTTCAATGAGATGAAATTAAAGTTTGAAAATTTATTCTAAAAACATAACGTATATATATATTAATCAGAAAAATTCAAAATTTTGTAGTTAAATTAAAAACCCAGGACATATTAAATCTCAATTTTTTGTGAACACATCTTATATATATATATATATATATACATATGAATTTTTTGTTGTTGGTCCAAAGAGAGAATTTTTAAAAAAATGAGTTGGTCAACGAAGAGATTTGTATTTTTTTTAGAATTTAATTATTTATTTTGTTCTTACATACGTGTATGTTTCCAGCTTGATGCTTTCGTCAGAGAGCATGCAGGACACAAAGCCTAGTTAATGGGGTATTCAATGAGAATTGAACTCACTCGTGTTCGTAGTTTAAATGATTTTCAGTTGGTTATGGGATTTTTTAATGAATGCCAGCACTTCCTTTTTCTTAGAGTGTGTTTCTCTTAGCCGATTTTATCCCTCATTTACTTTTCATATTTGATACGTTGTATGTACGTAAAATAAGTGTATGTTGGAATGGTTTCGGATTTCACAAGTAATTATTTTTTCTCTTTGAGTGTGTGAAAGTGTGTCTTAAGATTTTTGTGTGTGTGTCTAATATATATATACATATATTAATTTACTATTAATATTTAAATGTAATCAAAATTTTAATTAATCTGGAGTTTTAAGTCGAAATGTATTTAGATTTAAAAAAAAATGAAAATGAAAAAATTACATTACTATAATTCCAACCGGCAATAAAATAAAAACCGCAAGTGGGCTAAATGAGGAAAAAACTCTTCACTCCTCTTCTATCCCCTCCCACCCTTTTTTCCTGTGTCTATTCTGAATTATTTTATCCATAAGATCTGAAGAAGTCCAGTTAATTTTTTGGTGTTTTTGATTTATCTCAAAAACCCATAACAGGATGGAAATAAATGTATAATCCAAATTTGACCGGTTTTTTGTTTTTTCTTAAAGAAATTATTGCTCTGAAATGTCAGTTACATTGAGCTCTTTACCAGGAAAATTTAATTGTTCACTGTTGAATGTTTTTTTATCCTGGTGGAATTCCACCCAACTCCGGTTTAACTGGACCGAATAATACTATATATATATATATATATATATGTGTGTGTGTGTGTGTGTGTGTGTGTGTGTTTGTGTATGTGTGTGTTTATTGCCATTTGTGTCCGTGTACGATTCATATTTTATTCAACTTTGGTTTAAATTTATCAATAAAAACCTTTTCCTTTATTTGAAGTAGCGTGTAGTTGGATGTTTGATATATTGGCATTATTTGAAATTTACCTTGACTACATTAGTATAAGTGTTTCGATACATTTCTATTTTCAGTTTTTTTCTATTTTGATATTACTCCTGTAAAGTGATTTCCTTCTAGTAAGAGCCTGTGTTGATCCAATATGCATTTCTTTGGATTCACCACATTCAATTATGTGGATTCGTTTTTTGAGTAGCAGCTTAAGTCTTTATTTATTTTGAATTTTTTTCCCGGGTTTTTAAAGGTATAGGATTTCCATTCTATAATCATATCACATATTTTACATCGTTTATAATTGCATGTGGGAACTCCTTGTGTTGTGTTTTCTCCAAATGTAGAAGAGGTGAATATTCTTTTAAGATTTTTGGGTTGTCTCTGGCTTTTAATGATTTTCGTTGTGTCTAGTATTTTTTCGATTTTCTCCTTGTTTTTAAGTTCTTCTAGATTTTTCATTATTTTTGTGAATAGTTCTGGGTTGTTTTTGTTGTAGGTCGCGACGTATGCTAAGGGTTTCTAGTTGTTGTGTTTACTCAGGTTATTTAATTCTCTTTGAGGTTTTTTTTCTGCTAATTCCAATCTTTTATTAATTAGGGTTTAGGATATGTGTAATTCTTTAAGGTGAGTTTTTTAAGGTTTTTATCCGTGGTTATTGTGTATATTCTACGTGCTAGAGTGTAAGGAATGGATTTTATACAGTTTGTGGGGTGGCTTTTGAAGGAGCCATTGTTGGGTGTCTGTTGGTTGTGATAGATATCTGTGATGATTTGGCCATTTACGTTTTTTATTAGGATGTGTAATAATGGTAGTTCTTCTGAGCTGTGTTCCATAGTAAATTTTATTTTTTGTGTAACTTTTGTAGTAGATTGTGTAATTCGTAGATGTCTCCCCATGGGTATTTCCAGAATATGAAGCAATCATCCAAATATCTTTTCTATGATTTGATAAATTCTTCTTTTATGTCGTTGCCGTATTTTTTTACCTATTATTACATATAGGTTTTCTTCTAAATGTGATAGAGTTAGGGTATCGTACGTTGGCGCCATTTTAGTTCCCATAGCTCTTCCTAGGGTCTGGATATAGTTAATGTATTGAATTGGAAGGAGTTATTATTAAAGTTTATTTTTATACCCTCTATGATAAATTTTTTCTTAAATCTTGGTAGTAATGTGTCTGGGCATTTATCAATCCAAAATGAGATGGCTTGTTTTCTTAATTCGGTGGTGGGGATATTGCTATATAGGTTCGTGACGTCAAATGCGACAAAGAGATACAAGCAAAAAACATTTTTTAGACAAAACAAACGTGAGTTTATTTGGCCTTTATTCAATTTGTATGTAGATAGGTTTATAATATTTGGTTTCCAATTATTTTATTATATATATATATACATATATATATATATATATATATATATATATATGATAGAAATAAATGGAAAAGTGGATAATCCAGTACTGACAACGGATTCAGAAATATTTCGTTGAACTTCTGTTTTCAATAAAGAACGAAATATTTCTGAATCTGTTGTAAGAGCTGGTTTATCCACATTTCACCATCTTTCAAATTCCCCCGAATCTACCGTTTCTCCATCCTACGTGTCTAGCCACACTGAAGAGTTATGATAGAACGAAACAGTCTGTCTGTGGATGACAATATATACGCTCCTCCCTGGGGGTTGAGCACTCTGGTGTAGGAATTTTCGGCCGCCGCTCGCATAATGCAACCCTCTTCGAAGGAATTGAGCACTCTGGTAGCCGATAGGGTATAAAAATGTAAACAAACGGCTGCTGCCGTTGCTAAATAAATACCTTAACAATTCCCTTAGCCAAACGTGGTACGCTTGTTGGCCGAGCGGTCTGAGACTTAGTCTAACGTAAAGTTGGATGGTTTTCGATTCCGGCTTTTAGCGTCCTACATGTCTAGCCACACTGAAGAGTTCTGATAGAACGAAACAGTCTGTCTGTGGATGACAGTATATATATATATATATATATTTGTGTGTGTATGTGTGTGAAATATTCAAAGAAGATAAGTTTAGAATGTTTCCATTAAAGAATATATGAGAGGATCCTGATAAATCTCCAAGACTATTCAATGTATCATGCTTAATATATGAATTTCTTACAGTTTAAATTTATATAACAGTATGGGTTGATTGTTTGAAAAGGTTAGCTTTTCTCATTAAGTGGTTTAACCGGCTCATTGGCCTAGTGGTTTGAGCGTTCACCAATCGTCCGGGAAACCTGGGTTCAATCCCAGGTCTCATCATACCAAATACTTTAAAAATGGTTCTTGATACCTCCTTGCTTAACACTCAGCAATATAAGGTACGTATCAAGGGTAAAGCGGAGCAATCTAGGGAAAGGAGTAGCACCATCCCCTACACCTCGGTGTAGTAGCTTTTGAAAAGGGAGCCTTCTGGTCGCCCTGTATTACCGTTGCCCACTTTACTTACTTATTAAGTGGTTTGATTTCTTTGTTTTAATGGCATAACAACCTTCTTACAAGGTGACCCCCCACACCAAAAAAACAAAAAACAAAAAAAAAAAACAAAAAAAAAAAAAGCAAAAAGAAAAAACAGAAACCATAAACTTTTTTATTACTTCTACAAAAATAAAGCAAAATAATTCTAATTTCGTACACTCGAACTTCTGGTGAATAATACGGTCCCAAATCTTTCATTCACAGAATCTACTTCATATCCTGAAAAAAAGAAAAGGCTAGAATTAAATTTATGAATTTCAGTCGAAATATATGGGTTCTGTTTGGGGTTTTTTTTTTAGGAGGGGGTCACCCTGTATGTTATCAAATGCAAAACCCTGCCTTCTAGAAGAATATTACTGGTACTAATTAACCCATAGGGAGGTGCCCGTGGTGTAATGGTTATCGTCGTAGGGAATGGACACAGCGACTCGAGTTCAATCTCCCTCCAGCTATTGGCAAATAGTAGGACAGATTCGGTTCTTCAGCCTTGATGATGCAACTAGTTTAGGAGAAGGAAAACTCTGAATTCAAACCTGTTAAACTCCACTTAAAAATTGACCTTGTGTCATATCCTGCCCGAGCGGAGGGGTTGGTAAATAGGATTAACCCGTAGCGAGGAGGATAAGAGATTTCATACTATTCCCGAGAGTATTTGTCCGAAAATGAACATAGTAGCGTGACTCGAGTTTGAAATCGTTACCTTCGATTCCACAGAAGCCTGGCGGACAGCCTCCACCTATGGAGTGGCGAACTAAAATAAATTTATAATCGCCAAATGACGTTTTTTTTTTGGTTTTTCACACACACACACACACACACACATATATATATATAGACATCTATCTATCTATTTATCTATCTAGGCCCAAAGAGAGAATTTTAAAAATTTAAATGAGTAGGTCCACGAAGAGATTTGTATTTTTTAGAATTTATTTATTTGTTTTGTTCTTACATACGTTTATGTTTCCAGCTTGATGCTTTCGTCAGGGAGCATACAGGACACAAAGCCTAGTTAATGGGGTATTCAATGAGAATTGAACTCACTCGTGTTCGTAGTTTAAATGATTTTCAGTTGGTTATGGGATTTTTTAATGAATGCCAGCCCTTCCTTTTTCTTAGAGTGTGTTTTTCTTAGCCGATTTTATCCCTCATTTACTTTTCATATTTGATACGTTGTATGTACGTAAAATAAGTCTATGTTGGAATGGTTTCGGATTTCACAAGTAATTATTTTTTCTCTTTGAGTGTGTGAAAGTGTGTCTTAAGATTTTTGTGTGTGTGTCTAATATATATATATATATATATATATATATATATATAATTTACTATTAGTATTTAGATGTAATCTAGATTTTAATTAATCTGGAGTTTTAAGTCGAAATGTATTTAGATTTAAAAAAATGAAAATGAAAAAATTACATTACTATAATTCCAACCGGCAATAAAATAAAAAACCGCAAGTGGGCTAAACGAGGGAAAAGCTCTTCACCTCTCTTCTATCCCCTCCCACCCTTCTTTCCTGTGTCTATTCTGAATTATTTTATCCATAAGATCTGAAGAAGTCCAGTTAATGTTTTTGGTGTTTTTGATTTATATCAAAAACCCATAACAGGATGGAAATAAATGTATAATCCAAATGTGACCGGTTTTTTGTTTTTTCTTAAAGAAATTATTGCTCTGAAATGTCAGTTACATTGAGCTCTTTAACAGGAAAATTTAAATGTTCACTGTTGAATGTTTTTTTTTTTTGTTTTTTTTTTTTGTCCTGATGGAATTCCTCCCAACTCCAGTTTAACTGGATCGAATAGTACTTATATATATATATATATATATATATATATATATATATATATGTGTGTGTGTGTGTGTGTGTGTGTGTTTATTTCCATTTGTGTATATGTACGATTCATGTTTAATTAAACTTTGGTTTAAATCTATTTATAAAATTCTTTTACTTAATTTGAAGTAGCGTGTAGTCGGCGTTTGATATATTGGCATTATTTGAAATTTACCTCGACTACATTGATGTAAGTGTTTCGATAAATTTTATTTTCTGTTTTCTTCTTTTTTGATATTACTCCTGTAAAGTGATTTTCTTTTAGTAAGAGCCTGTGTTTATCCTATGTGCATTTTTTTTTGCATTTGCTACATTCAATTATGTAGATTATATATATATATATATATATATAGTGTGGTGAGGTCTAATTGGGCAGCAGTCTTTCATTTAAGCATATTTGATTCAATAATAAAGACAGATTTTGTCTTGATCCTTTCAAGTTTCTTGGTTTTTGGTTGAAATTGGTTGATAAATTTACCATAATTTTCTCGAGCGCTTGTATATGCTTTAGTATATTTTTGGATATAGAGTACTAATGAAAAATAATTGTGGAAGGATTTCGCGCGGAGAGGATGTATCATTCAGAGATGTCAAGATAAAAATCCCAGATAGCATTTGGGACCAGGGGATGTGAGTGACGTCATGCCCGAAGCGTGGGTTGAAGATTTTGGGATTTGAGAAAAGTCAGAGATTTGAGTTCCTGCCTCCGAACGAGAGAGTCGAGATTCAGAGCTGGGCGAGGCCAGACGAATTTGTGCGCTACGGGCGCCGTGCGTTGGTTGGGTTGAGAGCTGACGATGTAAAAGCAGTCAGCATAGAAAGATTGTGTCTCTCTCTCCTTATTTCAAAAAGCCTTTAAACCCAAAAAGGTGAATAAAAGTTACATACCTGAACCAATTTCGTGAATGTCGTGTATTTCGGATTCCCTATGTCTATTTCACATATCCGTATATTATGGGTATATTACACTAAGAATCCCAAATAGCGTATATCAAGTCAGTATAATGTACACCAGATTCAAAGCGCTTGGTCTGACGATCACAGAGGCGAGAAACAAACAATTACCTAGCACTCAGCGTCTACGCTATCTTAAAAACACACACACACACACACACACACACATATATATATATATATATATATATATATATATATATTGTCATCCATAGACAGACTGTTTCGTTCTATCAGAACTCTTCAGTGTGGCTAGACACGCAGGACGCTCGAAGCCAGGATCGAAACCCGTCCAACTTTACGTTAGACTAAGTCTCAGACCTCTCGGCCACCAAGCGGACCACGTTGGCTAAGGGAATTTCTAAGGTATTTTTTAGCAACAGCAGCAGCAGCCGTTTGTTTACATTTTTATACCCTATCGGCTACCAGGGTGCTCAATTATTTCGAAGAGCTTTGCATTATGCTAGCGGCAGCCGACAATTCCTTCGACAGGGTGCCAACCCCCATGGCGGAGCGTATATATTGTCATCCACAGACAGACTGTTTCGTTCTATCAGAACTCTTCAGTGTGGCTAGACACGCAGGACGCTCGAAGCCGGGATCGAAACCCGTCCAACTTTACGTTAGACTATATATTTATATATAGACAAAAATAAGCAAGCTTACGACTTTTGTATACATATAAAGGTTCACATGCCCTTATTATTAAGCAGAAGAAACAATGCAGAAAACTGCTGATAAACTTGCAGGTGCGCTCAATAATAATTCATGTTTTTTTCTTTTTTCCTTTTTCTTTTTTTTTTTCTTTTTTTTTGCCTTCTTGAAATGTCTTCTTGGTGTTTTTTATTTTGTTATCCAACCTCACCAAACCCATCGACACCTACTCCACTTCAACGGTCCCCTACACCCTTAAATTCCCCCCACGCCTATCCACCAACACGCTACCCCGACTCCAGCATCGCTGCATTTATTTTATTCGATTTTCATTTTATACGTGCTTTTTTTTGTAATTTTTTTTGTTTTCTTCACTTCCCTTCGGGCAAATTCAAACCGGGAGACATTTGATGTGATCAAAACATATCGGATGTAATTTGGAAACGAAACCAAAATTGTTTGGAAGTATATACATCGGAATCAAAGATTTCAAATTGAATTTGTATTAAGATGACAAATATTGCCAACACAAATGACAACGGAACTCATGACGACAAAACTTAATAATAATAATAATAATGATATAGGACTTTGACATACACACAGATCACCTAATCTCGGCCAGAAGACCAGACCTAATAAAAATTAACAAAACAAAAAAAGAGAACTTGCAAAATTGTCGACTTCGCTGTCCCGGCTGACCACAGAATAAAACTGAAAGAATGTGAAAAGAGAGATAAGTACGTCGATCTTGCTAGGGAATTGAAAAAAACTATGGAACACGCAGGTGACAATTATACCAATCGTAATTGGTGCTTTGGAAGATTGACTAAAGGATTACCAAAGAGACTGTAGAACTTGGAATTTGGCGGACGAGTGGAAACTACTACATTATTGAGAACGGCCAGAATACTGAGACGAGTCCCGGACACTTGAGGAGACTTGCTGTCACTCAGACTCCAGTAGAAAACCATCAGGTAACGCTGATGTGAAAAACTCTAATGAGTAAATAATAATAATAATAATAGGAAATTCCAATTCGACGATAAAAACAAATGGTATATTCACAACCCGGTACCTGTCCTAAAAAATGTCTCGCATAAACTCCTATGGGACTTTAACATACAAACGGATCACCTAATCCCGGCCAGAAGACCAGACCTCATAATAATCAAAAAAAGAAAGAGAATCTGCAAAATTGTAGACTTTGCTGTCCCGGCGGACCATGGAATAAATCTGAAGGAAAGTGAAAAAAAGAATAAGTTCCTCGACCTTGCTAGAGAATTGAAAAATCTGTGGAACATGAAAGTAACGATTGTGCCAATTGTGATTGGTATGTTAGGCACGATAACTAAAGGACTATTAAAAGGCCTGGAGGAATTGGAGATTGGCAGACGGCTGGAGACTATCCAAACGACAACATTGCTGAGAACTGCTAGCATACTGAGACGAGTCCTGGAGACTTGAGGGGACTTGCTGTCACTCAAACTCCAGTGAAAAACCATCAGCTGGCACCGATGTGAAAAACTCTAAAGGAGTAAATATTAATAATAATAATAATAATAATGTCGTGCTGGTAGCACGGATAACCCTGACCCTCTCTCGCCACTTTTCCATATCGTTCATCGCTTCAGGCAGGTCTTCTGGAAAACATCCCGTATCCTCACATAGTTGCTGAATGTATGTTCGTGCAGGTCGTCCTGCTTTTGCACGGCCATGTGTGGGCGTCCATAAGAGTACTCTTATGGACTCTTATGGATAATAATAATAATATAAATAATAATAATAATAATAATAGAATCTTCAAAATTGTTGACTTTGCTGTCCCGGCGGACCACAGAATAAATCTGAAGGAAAGTGAAAAGAAGGATAAGTACCTTGACCTTGCTAGAGAATTGAAAAAACTATAGAACATGAAAGTAACGATTGTGCCAATTGTGATTGGTGCGTTAGGCACAGTAACTAAAGGATTATTAAAGGGCCTGGAGGACTTGGAAGTTAGCGGACGAGTAGAGACTATCCAAACGACAGCATTGCTGAGGACGGCCAGAATACTGAGACGAGTCCTGGAGACTTGGGGAGACTTGCTGTCACTCAAACTCCAGTGAAAAACCACCAGCTGGCGCCGATGTGAAAAACTCTAAAGGAGTAAATAATAATAATAATAATAATAATAATAATATCTGTAGTATCATGATAGTGCTTTTGAAATAAAAACGTAGGTTTGATAATGAATATGGCTGATAATAAATATGGTTGATAAGAAATATGGTTGATAAGAAATAGGATTTTAAGAATGAAATTATATCAGTGAGGACAATTTTTGTAGGAGGAGGAAGAGTAGTAAAAGGAATGTAAGTAGTGGAAGCCAGATGGCAGCAAGTGTAACAATAATAACAATAATAGACCCTAGCACTGTTAAAATCTGTTGGAATACTTAGAAGAGTTTTCGGAGACTGGGGAGACTTGGTATCATTCAAACTTCAGCGAAAAAAAAAACACCAGTTAAAACTGATATTTGGTTTCTGTCATATTTACCAACCCCTCCGCTCGGGCAGGATATGACACAAGGTCAATTTTTAAGCGGAGTTTAGCAGGTTTGAATTTTGAATTTTCCTTCTCCTAGACTAGTTGCCTCACCAAGGCTGAAGAAAAATCAGTCTGCCCAACTATTTACCCATAGCTGGAGGGAGAATAATTGGATTTATACCTTTCCCAAGAGTATTAGTGCTATGAAAAATGCTATCAGTCTCGTCCAGGATTTGAACTCGTGTCACCGTGTCCATTTCCTACGACGATAACCATTACACCATATTTGGTTTCTTTATTTAATAGCATATCAATCTCTGTGGATTACTTTTGGCTAAAATCATACTCGTAGACGGACAGCAGTAATGCTATTTAACCCATAACAGGGGTGGGTGATTAGGAGGTTGATGTGTTTCTTCGAAAGTGAACGCAACCACGCGATAAGAATTCGAACCCGCTTACAACGATACTGCAGGCTAGTAGTTTAATCCTTACGCCAAGGAAACACCCTTCCTAAACTGGAATAAAAAGCTTTCGATGAATGAAGATAATAATGAAGTAAAATTTATGGTTAAATGTAAAACGAAAGAAACGGTTTTAATTGGATTAATGACAATAGATAAAAACAAAAGCAACAATGTTAATGATAATGGCAAAGTTCAAGTACTTGTTTCTCTTTTCCTTTTTCTATTTTTGAGTGAAAGTATAAGAAAGAAAACGCAAAGAAAGATAAGTACTTAGACCTAGCTGGAGAACAAAAATCCTGTGTAACATAAAACTAATGCCGATCTCAATTGTGAGTGTCATACTTGGAACGGTTCCCAAATGCTCTGAAAGAGGACTGTGACACTATGTGGGTAGTCCGCTAAGCAGACGATCCCTTTGTCTGTTTTGGCGCGAAACCATACAAAGGGTTTGGACTCGAGATCTCGGACGTGACTGGAAGTAGGCTAAGGAACGGCAGAGAGAGAGGAGTTGGCAACGGGTGATGGGCGACGGAGAGGGGCATTTGGGAGTCGACACCTGACAGCAGAGAGACCAATCGGCCTGACATAGGATCCTCGTGGCTCGTGGAAATTTCGCAAAAACTACACGTCAGCAATAGTCTGCAGAGACATAAGGAAAGCAGAGTGTCACAACTTGCCCTTCTTGCATTTGAGATGACCCAAGCCATATTGTTCGTTTGTTCTTTGTTCTTTTCCCCCTACTCCCTTGATTGTATTTCTTGTAGCCATGAAGAGATGTGTGATACCCCTATCGGAAGCACTAGATGAATCACCGGCCAAGAAGTGAAATGGTTTTAAGAAATTGATTTATACGGGGGCCAAATGGGTATGGTTACAGACTGGAAGAGTTGGAAATCAGAGGACGAGCCGAAACCATCTAAAATACAGCATTGTTATGACCGACCAGGATACTGCGAAGAGTCCTGGAGGTTTGTGAAGAGTTCTGTCGCTAAGATTCCAAAAAAAAGAAAATTGAAGTAAGTATAATAATAAAAAAAAAGAACTTATAAAATTGTGGACATTGCTATCCCGGCTGACCACAGAATAAAATGGAAAGAAAGTTAACTCCCCTGCCTTGAAATAGAAGTGGACAATCACCACATCCAGATAAACAAACTAGATGATCAGTCGCAGCTAATTTGAAACGCGCTTCTTCCAAAATTAATGGCCAGTGTTAGTTATTTAATGCAAAATCCTCTTTATACATATATGATAAATAGATCGAATTTGGTTTGGTTGGGTTTTATGGCATATTAACCATGGCAGGTCCTTTAATGCCAAATCCTCTTTATACATATATAATAAACATATAGGATTTGGTTTGGTTCGATTTCATAGCATATCAACCATTGTTGGTTATTTAATGCCAAATCCTCTTTATACATATATATCGAATATATAGGATTTGGTTTGGTTGGATTTTATGGCATATCAATCATTGTTGGTTATTTAATGCAAAATCTTCTGCATACATCTATATTAAACAAAATTTGAGGTTTGGTTTGCTTTGGTTTTATGGCATATCAACCATTGTAGGTTATTTAATGCCGAAATCAGCTTATTCTTATTTATTAGATATATACGATTTGGAAAATATAAGTCAACGGTATCTTTATTTTTGACAAACTGTTAGAGCGCATTTGCAAGCACACAGTTAAATGGTTTCAAGCATTCCAACTTAACACTAAAAATTTTATTTAATATTAATCATTTCTTTGCACACAGTTAAAAAGTTTCAAGTATTCCTACCTAGCACTAATAATTCTATTTGATACCAGTCTTTTATTTGCATACAGTTGAATGGTTTAAAACATTCCTATCTAACACTAATAATTCTATTAACCAAGTATTCCTATCTAATATGAATAATTTGCGCACAGCTGTCTAGATTCAAAAAACTAATAATAATTATCATTTCTATTTGATCCACGGGTGGGGAACCCTAACATGTGTTGTATCTGCGGGTCAGAGAAAACCTATTAGTAATGGCAACGAAGGTTGATTGATTGATAGATTGATTGGTTTTACAGCGTATCAACCCCTTCTGGGTCATTTAATGCTGAAACGGAAGTAAAGTTGATGTGTTATAGTGGGTGGAAGTTATTGACATAATATATATATATATATATATATATATATATATATATATAAATCAAATCGTGAGTCGGGGCTATCCTACTACAGTTTCGCCTAAACCGGCACCTCAGGGTATCTAGCAGCCGGTTTAGGCGAAACTATAGTTGGATCGCTCGACTCACAATTTAATTTCTGTAATTAGCTCTACTTTTGTATTGAGCACTATTTGTAATAGTAGCATTGCAGCATTTTACGGTGGGTTTTTGTTCTTTGGACCCACGGACTGCATATCTCTTGATTTTTTTCAACTGGTCTGACGAAGTTGGACTTTTCTTTATTTTTTTTCCCAAAAGCATTTTTTTTCTTTTTCCCCCAGGCAGTGATTCGGGATATTCTTATCTCTAAATTCTGTTTTTTTTTCTTTTTCCTGGTAACCGTGAATGCAGGTAGATAGTAATTTCGTAAATATATATATATATATATATATATATATAAAATATGAATAAAATATAAAAGACAATTTGTAAAATATAAGTCAACTTAGTTAAATAGTTCTAAATATTGCTATGAATAACTAACGATTCAATTAAACATCAATCATTTGTTCTCTTTCAAACAATTCAATTTAGCATAATTCAACTGTGTTAAACGATTGCATGTATTGTTATTTATCGATAATAATCTAATCAAACCTCAGTCATTTGTTTACATACAGTTAAATGATCAGTTCTTTTTCAAACAATATAATTTAGCATAAGTCATTTGATTGCACTCAGTTAAAATGTCAAACAGTTTTATTAGACCCATTGATAGGAACCTGTCATGTGCTTCCACTCCGGGCCAGAGTGAACCGGTGAGCGATGGCAATGAAAGGGAACTCTACACTGCCCAAAGATCAATTGCCCAGTCAGTTGGGGCTGTAGAATACACCGACTGCACTTCTACAGAGAGGTAAGACCCCCCCACACACACACACACAAAGAATGTCCTGATATGACACTAAACACTCTGATGGTGAGGTTCCAGTGATGCTGGAGCTTTGGGGAATGCGGAGCATCCCTTCATTGCCATTGCTCGCAGGTCCACTGTGGCCCGGAATGGTAGCACCTGAAAAGGATCCTATCTATGGGTTAAATAGAACTAACTGCATACTTATGCTAAACTGAATTGTTTCAGTTAGAATTGTTTGACTAAACTGAATAGCTTGAAATAGAAATGTTTTTGACAGTTAAAATGTGTACTTACATTTAAACTGCGTACTTATGATAAAATGAATTGTTTCAAAGGGAACTGTTTTTTGACATTAACACTACTAACGCTAAACTGAATTGTTTGAAATAGAATTGTATAAAGATTGATTTGGCATTAAAAAACCTACAAAGGTTGATATGCCATAAAACGCAGCCCACCAACCAATCAACCAAAGATCAAGCATTATTGGTGCCTCATCATAAGATTTTTTAATGTAATATCGTAGACACCTGTTGTTTTTGGAGGAGGGGGTTAATACTCTGCAGAGATGCAGTCGGTGTATTCTACTGCCCCAGCCGACTAGGCTTAGAGTTTTGGGGAATATGGAGTACCCTTTCATTGAAATTACTCTCGAGTCTTCCTGGATTGCTAGTATTCCTTAGGTTCCCTAATGTCGGTCAAACAGAACTGTTTATTCATTTGCTATACTTAATAGCAATACTGGAATCCATTTAACTGTGTGTAAATAAAACTATTTTTGTGAGCAATTCTTGAGACCATTTAACTGTGTTCAAACAAATTAAACCGGGCTCGTGAAAAAATTCTTACCTCAAAACTATTCGTTAACAAATCATTTTTACAGTATTTACAGTATTTTTACAAATCATTTTTGCAGTATTTTTAATGCAGGATCGCCGGTTGGAATAATAGTTTCGGTAGGGTCACTTGGGAAAGAAAGTATCATGTTGGAAGACCCGAAACTTGTAAGGACCCCAAGAACATCTCTGACGAGGCGATTCTGTGCACTTTTTTTAAGTGTGAGACAACAATCATATATATTTAATATAAATTTATAAAAAGGCTTTAAATAGCCTACAAAGGTTGATATGTCGTAAAACACAACGAAATAACCAACTGAATTCGAAGCAATGCACAATGTGTTAGCACACCAACTACCACGATACTGCCAAACACAGTGGGCACCTTCCAGGGTTTGAACTGCTTATATCAGATTATTTATGCGTCGGAAACAAGTAATAAAATAAAATGTTTGATTCACCGTAGTATTTGTTGAAACAAGACAAATTCTAAGATTGCAAAGATAAAGAAAAAAGTATTTATACCAGGGTAGGCGCGAATGCTTTACGGGCAGTTCTGTGGTACATTATAACAGAACGCCGCCATTTTTGTTTGTGTGTGTGTGTGTGTGTGTGTGTGATGTTTTATTGCTTTAATAAAAGGTAAACCGTATTCATGCATTGTCTCCCTCGAGTTAGTCGTCTTGTAGATCAAAGGAAATTAA
Organism: Sepioteuthis lessoniana; assembly: GCA_963585895.1. Lineage (NCBI taxonomy): Eukaryota > Metazoa > Mollusca > Cephalopoda > Myopsida > Loliginidae > Sepioteuthis > Sepioteuthis lessoniana. Next base: position 11,035 of record CAUZXS010005130.1, on the reverse strand, counting down.
ACTGAATGCAGCGATGATCTTGGCTTCCACGAAAGCTGTTTAAAAAATATCTCTCACTTAAAAAAAAAAAAAAAATCCCCCCAAAAAATTGTTGTAAAAAAATGCAAAATGAAATAAATAAAAAAGTACGTAAACAAAAAAAAAAAAAAACAGAAAAAAAAAATGAAATAAAAAATTTACCAACTATTTTTGAATTATTCTACAAAAATGCGGGCTGGTTTCGGTTTGTTTCAGTGTACTTCCGGGTTAGACAAAGAAAGTACGCGCCTGCGCATACACACACAGACACACACACTGAGGCACACAAATGAATGCCCACGTACACACATGCATACAGGCACGCATACGGTTACACACACATATACACAGATATACACACATACACACTCACAAACGCACACATACAGACACACACATAAACACAGACACTCACACACGGATACACACATACACATATGCACACGCATGCACACACACATACAGACACACACACAGGCACACATAGAGACAGACTCACACAGCGACACTCAGACACACACAGAGATAAACTCAAACACACAAACACACACATGTAAACACACAGAGACACACACTCAGGTTGGTGTATACACTTACGCAAACAGACTAGCCCTGTCGCCTGCACTTAGCATAGACATATTTTATCCTCTTCTTTGGGGTAAGGTACCTCCAACACCAGAAAGAGGTGCTTATGGTGGGATATTTAACTAAATCTGATGGTGAGGCTCCAGTTCAGGAGACCCTGGATGTGTGGCGTCCCCCTTCATTACTGGCTAGTCCACTCTGAACTCGAAGTTGTAGTAACTTTTAGGATCCTATTGATCAGTGTACAAACAGGATTAACTGTGTGCAAGCAAATATTTACAATAACTCAATACAAAGATTGCTTTTAAAAAAGGAACTGACTTCGGCATTAGACAACTGATTACTCGTACTTGTAAGAACATATTTAGTAATTTTTTAACAAAGATTAACCCATTCTAAATTCTAGAAAAATGAATGGTACTCATCTTGAAAATGGCTCAAAACTCGAGCTTCGTATGATTTCTACATTAATGTAATTTAGAATTATGTTCCCCTTTTGCGTAAACAAGAAAAACTTTTAATGGAATACACTCTTCCTTCTTTGTTTGTTCTCGTTCACCACTCACATACGTATACATTCATATATATATACACATATATAAAAAATTTAAAAAGTTGACGATTTCTTGAATAAAGTGTGTTTTTTGTTTTTTTTAAATATTTTCATATGCTAATATCTGTATAAGTGAGGGGTCTTTTTAACTAATAAAAAGTATTTCATCTTTACCCACTTGGACAATGTGACCCTGAAGAGCCGTTTTGGTGAAACCCAGGCAGACACGCTCTTGGCCATGCAGGAATTATTTTCACCCTATACATATTTACCAACCCCTCCGTTTGGGCAGGATATGACACAAGGTCAATTTTTTAAGCGGAGTTTAACAGGTTTGAATTCAGAATTTTCCTTCTCCTAGACAAGTTGCCTCAAAATATATATATATATATATAGAGAGAGAGATAGATAGATAGCGACATAGATATATGTCACATGACTGTTTAGGAATATTTTGTTGAATTATTTATTCTATTTGTTCACGCATATATATATATATATATATACAAATATATGTATATACAAATATATATATATATATATATATATATATATATATATATATATATATATGTCACATGACTGTTTAGGAATATTTTGATGAGTTATTTTTTCTATTTGTTCATGCACACACACACACACACACACACACACACATATATATATATATATATATATACGTATTTATACGTATATATACATATATAACTATATATATGTATATATGTGTATATATATATATATACGTATGTATATATATATATATATATATATATATATACGTATATATATGTATATATATATATATATATATACATGTATATATATATGTATGTATGCGTGTACAAATGGAACAAAACAGTCATGTGACATATTTTAAACAAGACGCTGATGGATTGATTAAACGATTACACGTTTCTCTGTATATATTGTATATCCTCCTTATTTTTGTATTCTATTAAACAGCCATCGGTGATTTAACATCACAAGATATCATCCTTTCTAGTCCTGATGATGGTTTATTTGAACAGAAAAGTTTTGCGTCGATTTACTTTCTTTCATGTTAAATTCTATTGGATTACTTTATCAATTTTCTCTCTCTCTCTCTCTCTCTCTCTCTCTCTCTCTCTCTCTCTATCTATCTATCTATCTATCTATCTCTATCTCTCTCTGTATATATATATATATATATATATATATCGAGTTTGTATATATATATATATATATATAAGTCTGTGTGCGCGCGTGTGCGTGTGTGTGTGTGTGTGTGTGTGTGTGTGTGTGTGTGTGTGTGTGTGTGTGTGTGTGTGTGTGCATTACGAAAAACAAAAATTCTCAATTAAATTTAAGAGCTCAGAGGCTCGCAAGCAGAGTAATATAAAAACTATTAAAAAAAAAGGATGACCGACTTTCTTATCCCTGTAACAAAGAGTTTCGTGTGCCGTTTGGTAGAATTGTTTCTCAGTTACCTGTTCGCATAAAACTTCGACTTATGGGAACAAAAGAGAATAATGAATACTTTTTGTTTTTTACACACACACACACACACACACACACACACACACACACACATATATATATATATATATATATATATATATATATATATATATATTCCCTTTCCTAAATATTAAACCAACATTGTACAATATCATATTGCAATACAATATTCTGGTCTAGCATAATATATCCGTTTAAAAACACTTACAAATCAAATCTTTATTAATTCCCCTCGACATGCAGCGAAAAATTACATCCGGCTAAAGCAACGCGCTACGTTTGTAACGTCACCTAAACCCCTACATAAACACATTAATATGCAACTATAACCCACACAAGCATACGACAACATCCACACATCCACACACACTTACAACCACACGTAAAGAATCATACAAAATCCAAACGGTTTTTTGACTGTATTTTTTCGATATTCGATTCATTTCATTTTCTTAACAGACAAATGATTATTGTTTTGCAAAAAAACTCCATGAAACACAGGGGTCGCAGTTTAAATTCCATGAATCAAATATATATATATATATCTAATATGCATTTATTTATTTATATATTGTTCACTCATTAGAGCTTTTCACATCAGCGTTAGCCAATGGTTTTTCACTGGAGTGTGAGTGACAGCAAGTCTCCTCAAGTCTCGAGGACTCTTCTCAGTATTCTGGCCGTTCTCAATAATGCTGTCGTTTGGATGGTCTCCACCCGTCCGCCAACTTCCAAGTCTTTCAGTCCCGTTAGTAATCATTTAGTTATCGTTCCAAACGCACCAATTACAATTGGTATAATTGTCACCTGCATGTTCCACAGTTTTTTCAATTCCCTAGCTAGGTCGAGGTACTTATCCGTCTTTTCACATTCTTTCAGTTTTATTCTGTGGTCAGCCGGGACAGTAAAGTCGACTATTTTGCAAGTTCTCTCTCTTTTTTTTTTTTTTTTTTTTTTGTTGATTATTATTAAGTCTGGTCTTCTGGCCACGATTAGGTGATCCGTTTATATGTTAAAGTCCCATAGGAGTTTATGCGTGGCATTTTCTAGGACAGGTGCTGGGTTGTGCATATACCATTTGTTAGTATGGTTAAATTTAAATTTCTTACACATTTTCCAGTGAATCACCTTACCGACCCAGTCGTGTCTTGCCTTATACTCCTTCAGTGCTAATTTGCTGCATTCGCTTATCATATCATTGATGGTTTCATCTCTGTCACCACATAGCCTGCATTTGCTATTTTGTTGAGTCTTATCTATTCTTGTTTTGATATGATTGGTTCTTACGGCGTTGTCTTGTGCTGCTATTAGGAGGGATTCTGTTTCTCTCTTAAAGTTTCCTTTTCTTAGCCATGTCCAAGTTTTGTCGAGTGAGATATTGTTTATTAATCGTTTAAACCGCCCATAGAGTTGTTTTCCTTTCCATTTTTGTAAGAAGGAAAACAACTCTAAGGATGGTTTAAACGACTAGGTTCCACACAAACCGACAAAGTGATTTCGTGACAACCAACTCTATGCAAAAAAAGTGAGTTCAGGCTCGTTTAAAAATATTAGCTGCAAAATGTGTTTACTTATCCCATAGATTTAATATATATGTATAAACTTGATTTGGCATTAAATAACCAAAAATGGTTGATATAATATAAAACCAGACTAAACTAAACCAAACGAAGAAATGAAGTAGCTGTAAAAAGAAAAAAAAGAAATAATAATAGTCAAGAAAAAACGGATGCTGCCGAAAAGTAGACATTGCCGTTCGGGCTGACCACAGAGTTAAAAACTGAAAGAAAACGAGAAGAGATAGTAGTACCTGGACCTTGCTTGTGAATTGAAAAAAAAACCAAGGAACATGAAAGTGACAGTGACACTAATTATAATTGGCGCGTTTTGTAGTCACCAAAGGAATGGTAAAAAGACTGGAGGACTGGGAAATAAGAGGACGGTTAGGGACTACAGTATTTTTTAGATTAGCCAGAATACTAAGAAGACACCTGGAGTCTTGTGGAGACTTGCTGTCACCCAAACTTCAGTGAAAAACTATCAGCTAACCATGTTGTAAAAACAATCTCAAAAGAGATACAGTAATATAATCATCATCATCATCACCAGGTCGTGCCGCTAGCACAGATATCCCTGACCCTCTCTCGCTACTTCTCCATATCATTCATCGCCTCTAGCAACCCTACAGGGCTACATCCCGTATCCTCACATAGCTGCTGTATGTATGTTCGAGCTGGTCGTCCTGCTTTTGCTCGGCCATGCGTGGGGGTCCATAGGAGTACATCACTTATAAGCACGTCCCTGCTTCTCCAGCAATGTCCTGCATGTCTGGTTCGTCTAACTTGAATAGTTTTCGTGATGAGAGGCAGGTGGCCGTATAGTTGGTGCCTTGTGGGGTGTTGCAGCCAGGACTTGTTCAATATTACTGGCAACATTCTTGTGCAATTGCCGTCTAGCTTCTTCTCCAGCCGTTTAGTTAGCGTCCAAGTAGTGCATCCATACAGCAGTATCGATACGACCGCTGCCTGGAAGAAACTGCGTTTCATTTTATCGATCAGGTCTGATTTCCATATGATCGATAGCCTGTCCATTTTTTCGTTAGCTGTGTGTCGATGTCTTTTTCGGTTGATGAGACACTGCTTCCTAGGTAGGTGAATTTGTCTACCAGTTTCAGAGAGGTACCGTCTTGTGTGGAGATGTCGCCTGTTTGATTATAGCACATATATTTCGTTTTGTGTGCTAATCCGTTTTAATCTTATAATACCTCATTAGAAAGAATAAAATGCTGGTATATTTAGTTTCGATTAACCCTTGAAGGTTACTTAATACCAAATGCTGTTTATATATATATATATATATATATATATATATATATATATATATATATATATCTTTAAGAAAAAACCAAAGACCGGTTAATTTAGGATTATAAATTTATTTCCATCCTGTTTTTCAGTTTCTGGTGTAAACCAAAAACACAAAGAAAAATATAACAGGACTTCTTCAGATCCAATGGATAAATAAAACAGACTAGACACGTGGGGTGGAGTGGGAGGGGGAAGAGATTAGGAAAATTTAAATGTTCATCTCCTGAATGATTTTCTTGTCCTGAAAGAATTACTCCCACCTCTGGTTTATCTGGACCGAATAATACCTATATATATATATATATATATATATATGATGGTTTTGTAAGCAAGTAATTTGTAAGTATCATTATTTTTGACGAGCTGTTAGAGCGCATTTGCTTGCACACAGTTAAATGGTTTCAAGTATTCCAACTTAACACTAAAAATTTGGCATATCAACCATTGTAGGTTATTTAATGCCAAATCCTCTTTAAACATATATATTAAATATATAGGATTTGGTTTGGTTAGATTTTATGGCATATCAACCATTGTTGGTTATTTAATGCAAAATCCTCTGCATATATCTATATTAAATATAAGTTTTAGTTTGTTTTGCTTTGGTTTTATGGCATATTAACCATTGTAGGTTATTTAATGCCGAAATCAGCTTATTCTTATTTATTAGATAGATACGATTTGTAAAATATAAGTCATCTGTATCTTTATTTTTGATAAACTGTTAGAGCGCATTTGCAAGCACACAGTTAAATGGTTTCAAGTATTCCAAATTAACACTAAAAATTTTATCTAATATTAATCATTTCTTTGCACACTGTTAAAAAGTTTCAAGTATTCCTATCTAACACTAATAATTCTATTTGATATCAATCTTTTATTTGCATACAGTTAAATGGTTTAAAACATTCCTATCTAACACTAATAATTCTATTAACCAAGTATTCCTATCTAATATGAATAATTTGCGCACAGCTGTTTAGATTCAAAAAAACTAATAATAATTATCATTTCTATTTGATCCACGAGTGGGGGACCCTAACATGTGCTTTATCTGCGGGTCAGAGAAAACCTATTAGTAATGGCAACGAAGGTTGATTGATTGATAGATTGATTGGTTTTACAGCGTACCAACCCCTTCTGGGTCATTTAATGCTGAAACGTAAGTACAGTTGATTTGTTATAGTGGGTGGAAGTGGTACATATTATAATAATAACAATCACAGAAAGAGTACAAGACGAGACACGACTGCGTGGACAAGGGGATTCACTGGGAAATGTGCAAGAAATTTAAATTTGACCATACCAACAAATGGTATATGCACAACCCAGCTCCTCTCCTAGAAAATGACACACATAATCTTCTATGGGACTTTAACATACCAACGGATCACCTAATCTCGGCCAGAAGACCAGACCTTATAATAATCAACAACAAAAAAAAAAGAAGACTTTGCAAAATTGTCGACTTTACTGTCCCAGCTGACCACAGAATAAAACTGAAAGAATGTGAAAAGAAGGATAAGTACCTCGACCTTGCTAGAGAATTGAAAAAGCTGTGGAATAAGAAAGCGACAATTGTACCGATTGTGATTGGTTCTTTTGGCACAATAACCAAAGGATTATTAAAAGGCCTGGAGGACTTTGAATTTGGCGAACGGGAAGAGACTATCCAAATGACAGCATTACTGAGAACGGCCAAAATACTGAGAAGAGTCCTGGATACTTGAGGAGACTTGCTGTCACTCAAACTCCAGCTAATACTGATGTGAAAAACTGTAAAAGAGAAAATAATATGTATATATATATATATATATATATATATAGAGAGAGAGAGAGAGAGAGAATATGATTAAAATATAAAAGACGAATATATATAATTATTAATTGTTTTAGAACTGTTAAAAATATGAGGGAATATTATCCCTCCAATAAGAATTTGTATGTCTTTATATGCAATAAATATTTCAGAGCGACATTCTCGATTATATCTTATAGTAAAATTTTGTTCCCAGAGGAATCCAAAAGGTTATCTGGGTTAACTTTGTCAAACATCTTCAAATTACTCACCTGGTAGTGTCTCAGGTGGTTCTCAGCTTGTTAGTATATGATTCACTGTGTAAGGCTCCTGTCATGACATGCAGACTGGTACTTCTTCACCTTTCAGAAGGTATGAGTGGGTGGCTAGGGTGTGTCCTGTTCGGAGTCTAGCCTAGCCCTAACCCTAACACTAACCACTGCTTCATTTCTTGGGACTTTTTACTTCGATGGTTTGTGTCCCGCACTGTAATTTTATTGTTCGTAGTGGAGCTCCATAACTCCTGCCACTTTTTGAGGATATACGAAGGAGTACACATTCCCCAAAGTTTCTGTACTCTAGCCTCACTATTAGATGGCTTTGTGTCCTACCCAGAACTACTGTCGGCCGTAGGAGGGAGGTTTCACTCTTTTGCAGGGTTGCAATTGGCGGATTCAACCGGCCAATCTGACGTTGTGGTTTTAACTAAAATATCATACAGCAAAAACGAGATATTTCCTCAGTATCCAACGCAGCTGCTTGTCATCATCCTCATCATCATCATGTCGTGCTGGTAGCAAGGATATCCCTGACCTTCTCACGCTACTTTTCCCTATCGTTCATCGCCTCAGGCAGATCTTCCGGATAGCTGCTGAATGTACGTTCGTGCTGATCGTCCCGCTTTTGCACGGCCATGTGTGGGGGTCCATAAGAGTACATCACTTATGAGTTAGTCCCTGCTTCTCCCGCAGTGCCCTGCATGTCTGGTTCGTCTAACTTGAATAGTTTTCGTGATAGGAGGCAGGTGGCCGTACAGTTGGTGTCTTGTGGGTGTTGCCGCCAGGACTTGTTCAAGAAACTGTTAAAAAATGAAATTACAACCTCGATGCAACCAAAAATAAACAACCCCCCCCCAAAAAAACTGGTATTTCACAAAGAACTGTCTGGATTGATTTGGTTTGGTTTGGTTTGGTTTTATGGCACATCAACCATTG
>CAUZXS010005129.1:2500-15000 GCA_963585895.1 Sepioteuthis lessoniana | reverse complement strand
AATAGAGCCTTGTTTCTTGTGCTTCAGTTGCTGGAAAAAAACCTCACAAGTGTGTATGGCGTCTAGAAGTCTGAGAGAATGGCGGGCATGTCTTGATTCTGAGGAATCAGCCAAGCAAAAGAGGAAGGGTGTTCGTAGGAAATGCCCTCATAGGGGTTTGGAGAAGATCTAAAAAAAAAAGGTGGCCTGTGATTGGCTGTTTTTCATATCCAATCACTGGGCACCTAGTTAGCGACTCCGTAAATAATTTCAATAGTCCTTCATACTGCTACTGTCTTTGTGCTAAATGATCAGTTGAATATCCTTGATGATTTTAATGTATGTGTTGTCAGAGACTTTGAGATATGTAATGTGCTTCTCTATTATGGCATTGGTAAAGTAAATACTCATAATCTGAAGGTACTTGAAGTTGTTCAGAGCTCAATTTGACTATTTAAACTTAAAAGGTAAAAACTTAAATATAAGATTACTTGGACCCACCAAAGATGAAAACATGGGCATATGATAGACTTCTTATTCTTCAGCTTAATGTAATGTACATGTGATTCATTGTGTAGAGTGTGTGTGTGTGTATATATATATATATATATATATATATATATATATATATTCTTTAAAATGAATAGGTCCACCAATGAATTTTCTTTTAGGTCATTTATTCTTCTTTAATACATGTTTCTGATGTTTTAAGTCCTCTTCATGAAATAAATGGTTGATTTGAGTGTTCCTTTGGTTTTTATGGTGGCAACTGTTTTCATAGTGTTGTGGTTCTTTTTAAATCCAAGATTTGTGTCTCTGAATGTCTAGTACAAGTTAATTGTCCATGACAAACTTTGGTCTCTACAGATGTTGTTTCTCTCTCTCTCTTTTTACAAGTGTGTATTCTGTGTGTCTTCGTGGGTGTCCATGTATACATTTGGGTTTTGTCGGTTTTTTCCTTTATTACTCTTCTTCCTTTAAATAATCTACGATAGTTGATATACCACAAGGTTCAGCTGACTACTAATCTTCCCCATCACCGAGTGATTCTGTGTATGTGTTAGTGTCTCTGTGTGTGTATTGTTAGGTTCTGTTTATTGTAGGTTTGAATTTATCTATGAAATTTTTTCTTTGATATGGAGTAATGTGTAGTTGTCAGTTTGGTATATTGGCATTATCTTAAACAATCCATTACTGCATTTGTAAAGGTATTTTGAAACATGGTTTTTATTTTTCTGGTAATTTAATATTACTTCTGTGTAAGGATATTCTGTTATTTAAAGCTTGCATCGATCCTGTGTATACTTTTTTATACTTGCAACTATATTTTTTTAAATGTAGCTTAAATTTTCATTTATTATCCTGTGTATACTTTTTTATACTTGCAACTATATTTTTTTAAATGTAGCTTAAATTTTCATTTATTATGAATATTGTTTTGAAGTTTTCAGTCATATAGGATTTTCCTTCTATGATTATATTACTTATTCCAAATCTTTTATTCTTGCATTTTGTGACGCCATGCATCGTGTGTTCTTCAAATGTAGAAGAGGTGTGTATTTTTTAAAAATTTCTGGGTTGTTTCTGGCTTTTAATGATTTTTGTTGTGTCTAGTATTTTTTTTAGTGTCATTGTTTTTAAGTTGTTCTAGATTTTTTATTATTTTTGTGAATAGTTCTGGGTTGTTTTTGTTGTATGTGTTGAGAGAGAGAAAAAAAACATCAGCACAAACTAAAATTTATAATGAGTCAAAATACACACAAAAATTTGCTTATTGACTAGAAATAGTGTTGAGTGGTCCATATGTCAGGACTTGTGCCAAACTAAGCTAAACTGACTATACTGTAACATTTTTTACTGCGTGCACAGATACTTTGAAGCCAAGCTAGTGTATCAGTTCATATTTCTATCATTTTAGTTGCTACTATGCTAATGAAATAATTAAAGTTTTCTGAATACCAATGTCCTTTTTCAGGCTGAGCTTTGATTTCTGTGAATGATGTGTCCATAATTCAAAAAATTATCTCCACTGTTCAACTTGTTTATCTTTAGCAATTCCCACTTTTCATATTATCCAAAACAATCTTAAATTTCAACAAAAAAGCTATTTATTTATATATTTGAAAGTTATCAGTAAATTGTTTTCTCTTCATTTCATTTCCAAATCTCAATTTACAATTGACTTTGTTTTTATTAATTCTAATCAATTTTAATCAAATACTTCTTCACAGGGTAAAGACTATGGTGATGTATCAGAGCGAAAAGCTTTAAGACAGAACCTAAAATGTAAGAGTTTTAAATGGTATCTGGATAATGTTTATCCTGAAAAATTCATTCCTGATGAAAATGTTCATGCATGGGGAATGGTAAGTTCAAGTTTTCTCTCTTATTGATAACTAAAATTGGTTAAGATTTGCTTTAAGTATGCTCAATTTTCATAGAAATTTTTCTTTATCCAAGTAATTTTTGGTACTTTCAATTAATAAGACATTCTTATCCTCCATAAATGTATTAGTTTTGAAAAATATTTACTCTTTTGAGTTTTAAGGGAAGAAGTTTAGTTTACAATGTAACTGCCATAATAATTCCCTGTTGGCAAGGTTTAGAATATACTGTAAGACTCCCCAAAAAGGAGGTGTCCTGAGTATGACTATATAAACTTTACTGACTTTACTCCATGATACATCCTTACCCAGTGCGCTAGTATCTGTTAATGTTCCATCAATGAGTCAAATTGATCTGTTTGAAAATTATTTGTATTAGATTAGAATACGAGTAAACCATATAACTGTATGCAATTTATCTCTATTAAAAATAATTATAATTGTTTACATTTGATTATAATTATATCTACTTGAAACCATATAATTGCTTGCCAAAAAAATATTGACTTCAGCATTAAATATCCCAACGAGGGTTGACATTCCATAAAACTAACCACCCAATCAACTATTCAACCTTACTTTCCATCTGTCTTTTATTTCTTTGTGTTTATTCTTTTTTATATGTATTTTTGTATTTTATTTTTCACGCTATATTTAGAATTTTTAAGAATAAGCTTTATTCAAAGGCCTAAATGTTATACTTTCAAAAAAAAAAGTTATAATTCTGGCTCACGTAATTTTACCTAAACTGTTGTTATAATTCTTGCTCACATGATTTTCCTATTCGAATACATCCTTTTTTAATTCTTATCTATATGCGTTTGGTCTCTTGCCTTGTGTGCTTGTTACTGTAAAATTCAGTTGAATAAAGCCTTGATAAGGTCTTTCTTCTTTCATCTTCATTACACTATATTTTTTTTTTTAAGTATAACACTCTCCCTCACTTTTATGAATCCAGCTGCTGGACTGGTTTTCAAATCCTGCTAGACCGGCAGGGAAGTAGCTCACCACTGGAAGAGCCAAGATACATTTCAGATCTTTGAGAAGAATGAATCTCGGGATTCTGATTCACCACTTCATCTTCTGTAGAACTTATATCAGGTAAAGAGGTCGGATTTACAGAGCTTACGTCGGGTAGAATGTCTTCAACAGAATCTTGAGGTCGATCTGAGCATAGAAGACGTGCCAAATGTCTCAGTGCTACTGAATCTTCCCGACCATCACGATGTCGAACTTTCGCATATGTCGAGTTGGCTTCGAGGAGTTCCACTACCTCAACAATCGGGTCATACTTGCTCCTGCCACCAAATTGTTTTAATAAAACTTCCCCAGGCTCACAGAGCCAAACAGGTAATGCAGTGCCAGTGGAAGAATGCCTTTCAAAATTGAACATGCGCTCATGAGGAGTGGTATTAGTAGTGGTGCATAGTAGTGAGTGAATAGAACGTAAAACATCCTGCAAAGTTTTAATGGGTAACCGTTGTGATTCCAAAGCTAATAAAATGGTGTTCCATATAATGCCGTTATAGCGCTCACATTGGCTGTTCCTTCTTGGGTTATAAGCAGTAGTGTTGCTGGATTCAATCCCAAGCTGCAGTAGGAATTGTTTGAATTCCCTCGACATAAACAAAGTTCCCTGGTCGGAATGGATAAACGAGGGAAGTCCGAAGATAGAAAAAAAATAGTGATCAGGCACTGGATCACAGTTTGAGAGGAGCAATCAGGACAAGAGAAAGCAAAAGGAAATCGACTGTATTCGTCGACGACAGTAAGTATGTAACAGCAACCTGATGAAGATATCAGGATAGGTCCTTTGTAATCAACAGAAAGACGCTGAAATGGAGCAGTAGAATGGATAAGAATATTATTAGGCGAATTAAAGAATTGGGGTTTTATTTTTGCGCAAGTAGTACATTCGGATGTCACACGCCGGACCTCATCGATTGAATATGGCATATTTTGTGACCTTACAAAATACCAAAAGCGTTATACTCAAGGATGTCTTAAAGAATTTTGAATTGATTTTAGTTCCTCCAAGGAAGAAGCAGCAGCACATATTCGGGATAATGTACCTGCAACATTTTAATTTCCAGGATGGTGTTTTATATCATATGAAAAGGGAAGAAACTCCATTTTCCACTGTATAATTTTATCATTTTTAATTTTTCCATGATTAGCAGGTTTAAACATAAAAGATACGGCTCACTGATCCGTAATAATAGTAAGATGTTTCCCAGCAATGAGGTCTTTCCATTTACGAACACATTCGACTATGGCATACACTTATTTTTCAACTATATTAAGTCGCGTTTCAGAAAGGTTTAACAACTGAGAAAAGAATGCTACAGGTCTCCCAGCTTGTAAGAGAGTGCTTCTGATAGCCTTTTCTGAGGCATCGGTTTCCATAACAAATAGCAATTCATCGTCGATAAATTTTACAGAAGATTCGGTAATGTCTTTCTTGAGTCCTTCGAAAGAGTTTACAACCATGGGAGGCATTGGAAATTATTTATTTTCAACCAGTGAACAAATTTTGGATGAGTTATTAGATATCCATTTGGCAAACATACCAAGACACCTTTTTAACAATTTAGAGTTGGAAGAGGGAAGCATCTGCAAAAGAGGTGTCAAACGCTCAGGATTGGTTTGAAGAGTTCCATCGCAAATTTTATAACCAAGCATTTTAATGGAACGAAGTGAAAACTTTGATTTTTTTTTTTTTTTTTTTTTTTTTTTTTTCCGGTTTATTTTGAGGTTGTATGTCACAGCAGCTTTTAAGAAACCTTCCAAGTTGATGTCATGCTCCTCCTGGGTTTTTCCGCAGACAGTTATGTCATCTAAATATGAAAAGGTTCCAGACAATTTGTTATCGGAGATGAAAGAATTCATAAAACGTTGAAATGCAGAAACCACATTTGTGACACCCATGAGTATTTGTTTAAATTGATATAAATGATTTCCATCTTGAAAGGCCATATAGAGGCGATCTTCGGGACAAATTTCAATCTGGTAGTATGCTTTAGATACGATACTGGGCTATTTGATTTACAAGATCTTCAATTCGTGGTAAGGGGTATACATCAAACAAGGTGAAATGGTTAATGGTATGGGAGAAATCGACTGTTTCTTTTTATTAGGTGTACAAGTCACAACAATTTGAGCGTGTCACGGAGAATAACTTGATTCAATTATATCATCCTCAAGCAGTTGTAAAATTTCTTTTCTAATGAATTGAGTATCCTCAGCACTGTAATTTTAGGACTTAGTAGCAATAGGTTTGCAATTAGGGGTCAAGTTTCAGAATAATTTAATGGGATCACAACTGATTTTAGTTAAAGCGCAGATTTTTAGGATATCCTGAGACCTGCCAAAAGAAATAGTAATACTCTGGTGCATTTTTAAGAAGGGCACTCAGAGTATAATATCCATACAAGAATTAGGAAGTACCATGAAGTCAATGTCTTTATACTCATAGCCATTGAAGATTGTTTTTAGTACAATACTCAAATAGTTTGAGGGAAATGACGGATGACGCCATTGAAATTACAGAATCCCATTTCAAAATAGACAGGTTCATTGTTTTAACAATACGAGCACTGATAAAGTTATCGGACCTGCCTGTGTCTATAAGGGCAGTTAATCATTTACCCTTTAATTTAACAATCTTAGTAATGGGAGGGGACCTATCACCATCTTTAACATGGCCTACTATAACAGCTGAGGTAAAATATGAAGGTGTCGGTTTAGTAGAACGGCAAACTTTGGCAAAATGGCTGAGTTTGCCACAGTTTTGACATATCTTATCGCGGGCAGGTCAATGGCGATAATCATCCTTAGAGTGACGTTACTCGCCACAATTAAAGCACCTGTCATGAGTAGGATGGGCAGCACATTCCATATGTGGATCAGCGGAATCAGTGAACACGTTTTTAGTTATAATAGTAGCAGCGACATCATCGGCAGAATCAGTAAACACATTTTTAGTCATAGTTGTAGCAGCAGTGGCGGGAAATCCAATCTGAGAGGCTCAGCACGAAGGTGAGCTTGTTCCAAAGCTCTAGCACATTGTTTAGTCTCCTGGACACACCATTTTCAAGCAGTCTGGCACATATCATGGAAGACTGAAGGCCATTTATAAATGCATCGCAGACATATTCATCTCTGTAAGTAGTAGCAGTAACATCCCTGAAGCAACAGTCAGCGGCAAGGCGATTCAAGGCCTGAAGATACTGGTCTATGGACTCATTTTCCTGTTGTTGGCATATAGAAAGTAAATGTCTAGCATGAATAACATTAGGAGGCTTGTCATAAACAGCTTTTAGTAATTCAATAGCATGTTCAAACCTAGAACAACCCTCGATAATGTCAGCAATGGTAGCACTAATGTTTAAGTAAAGGACTTTGAGTTTGTCTGGATTTAATGGAGCAATAGTAGACAAATAGTAAAATTATGATACCTTAGTCTCTAGAGCTTGTTAGCCTGAGGGTCCACAGAAGATACTTTAAACTTGTCTTATCTATGAGAAAATTAGTAAAAAAAAAAAAAAATTCAGTTGAATAAATTGTAGGGTAATGAAGATGAAAGAAGAAAGACCTTATCAAGGCTTTATTCAACTGAATTTTACAGTAACAAGCACACAAGGCAAGAGGCCAAATGCATATAAATAAGAATTAAAAAAGGACGTATTTAAATATGTCCTTTTTTAATAAAAAATATTTATTTCAAGCTTAGACCCAAATTCTACCCCAACTTCACCTTTAAGCCTAAATATCATAATAATATTTTTTTAGACATTTTGAAAAGTGTACATAACAGAATTCTCTTTTATGGTGATAAGTTGGTAGTTCAGTTATTTTCTGTGTGTCTATTGAGCAAGTTTTCTTTTACTATCTTTTTTTAGCTGCTGTTTAACTTTGAAACCAATAGGAACAATATTTTTTGGACATGATAAAAATTCAAATGTTTTTGTTTGTAGAATTGCAGTCATATATAATTTTTCTGTTTTCATATCATAACATAAGCATTAGAGAGGAATATATTTCTCATCTTTCACTCACACAATGAAATTATTGAAGTACAAGGAAATCATTTGTTTGGTCCAGAAGAACTGAGATGATGATCTTTAGCAGTTGAAAGATTGTTGTAGATACAAAATTCTGTGGAGAAAGGAAGTAAAAGTAGAATGAAGAGGACAGAGAGACGGCTTTTAACATCAGGAGAAAAAGTGAGCAAAGACTGTGAAGTAGTAATGTGAACTGGATGCCCATATTGAAACTGTAAAGAATGCTACATGAAATAAGATTGAAATTTGCTAAAAGCAAGAAGAAAATTACATTAATGGACCCAAGACTAAATAATATTAAAAGATGACTTACAAACTTAATTTTTAAGTAGTATTTACTGAGGAGAAATGTTTCAAGTTTGTGGGATAAATTTGTTCTCTACAAGAGACAAATAGGAGAAAGAGTTATGGTTTTTCCCAACTGAAACTTGTAGCTGAAAGGATGTCTGAACAGCTCAAGTTACAAAGAATTTTTGAGAACAAAGGCCTGCTGCACATAAGAGATGGCAAATGACTTTATTCTTCAACAAGATAATGGTAGCATTCTTATTACTGAAACTATGAAAGAAATGCAGGCAGAAACAACTCCTCAAGAATAGCCTAAAGAAACCCAGATTTAAATTTAGTAGAGAATATTTAGAATATGCTTGAAGGACTTGTTTATGCTAGAGCCAGAAATAACAGAAGAGATGGAAACAAATAATAATTGCCAAAAGAAGTCTACTGGAAATATGACTATATTATCATCAGTTTGTTTGAACATTATGAAACAATAGTCTGGTAAAAATTATTTAAAAACAAAAAGTGCTGGTATTGACTTGTTTACTACACAAACTTGTATAATCTTTATATTTAAAATTGGATTTAAAAGAATATGGAAAAGTTAATACATCTTATTTATTTACCATTTTACATTTCTTAATGTTTATTTCTTTTGTATTCATTATTTGTTATTAAAATAGTTACAATCTGGAATTTCTTATTGAAATATCTAATTTTTCTAACATTTCCTGCTTTTCTTTTCCAACGTGGATTTTATCTACATGTGATATTTCATATAATTTTTTAAAGTTGTCAGTACATTCTCCAAATAAAATTTTATTGTAAACTCCTATAATTAAGAGATTACTGAAGTTTACAACACAATTTTATGTAAAATTGTAAATTGATGTATATGACATTACTGATTTATTAGAATGCCTCTTATCTTGATTTTTGGGAACAACTAATTTGCATATTCAGTTTGAAAAATCTATATTTGACTATTCTTTTGATAGTTTTTATTATTAGAATGTTAAATATCAAAATAAAGCCCTTTTCCATCCTGAAATTAGTAATTGAAACTTCCCCTACACACCTTTAAGATCATAATTTGGTGAGTAAAGGGGAGTAAGCATTAATAAGATTATTTTATTAGTATAATTTGACAATTGAAATCTAATTTTTGAAATGTTTATATTTCAAGTATTGTTTATAAAAAACAATAATGTAAATTGCCAGATTTGTTTTGTTTTTAAGAATGGATTTATTTATTGAATTTATATAAAGTAAAAGACAAATATTTTATTAAGAATGAATGAGACATCTTTTAACTGTTTATTGGTTATGAAAAAAAATCAGGTTTTTGGGTATATCATGATCGCACCTCAGTTAATGTTACTTCTCCCATCTTTTGTCCCAAACAATGCTAGGAACTTCTGCTAATATTGAATATTTCTAAAATAAACAAATTTTTTTGGTATTTTAAAAGTTGTATTTAAAAATAGTTTGGTTTGGTTTCTTTGTTTAATGGCGTATGAGTTTTTGTGGGTTATTTTATGCCAAAGCCATTCTTGTAGAACAGTAGTGATACTATTTAATCCATAGCTGAGGGATAAGAGAATTCACACCTTTCCCTAAGGGTATTAATCCAAAAGTAAGTGTAGTAATGTGACTAGAGTTTGAACTCACTTACTTTGAGGCCACAGTCAAGCACTTTAGCCAATATTAAAAGTAAAGTAAATGGCTATACCATGGGGACTCTCTCTAAATAAAATAGTATTTTCTCTACTCTTTATAATTCTCTTAAAACAAAAGAGCTTTTTCTTTATTATTGTTTCTGACTTTTCTTGTAACTATCATAGAATGATGACTCAAGGGAATTGAAAAAAAGTAACAAAAAAATTAAATGATTAAATACCAATCAAAATTAACTTCGATAATGGTTGGCAATTATTCATCTAGATTAATAAAAGATGTTATTAATACTAACAAATTAAAAGATACTAACAGCAAATATAGAATGAGGGAATGAGAAGCAGAATACGGGATGAGTTTATAGGTTTGATTTGAGCTTTTTATAAATCATAAGTTCTTTACTGGTGTGTTTAAACAGGCTTTCCCATGAAAAAGATATCTGAATTTAAGAAATTTTATTATTTCTGATCCATATTATTTCTTACTGTTATAGAAGGATGAACCTGGTGAAATAAGAAAAAAATTATAATTAATAATATTATACACATTTTATTCAATTATCAGGTTTCTTCAAATTTTCATTAGCAAAGGTGTATAATTTAATCTTTTTAGGTTAGGAATCCTGCCACTAATTTATGCTTGGATACTCTTGGGCAAGATGAAAAAACAACGTTTAATATTGGTGTTTTTTCATGCCAGAATGGAATCAGTGCCAACCAGGTAAGTATGTAATTGTAATAATTGAGTGTTGTCATAGAATTAGAATAACTTGAAAAAATATTTTTTGCAGTCAACAGTAGCATATCAGTGTTGTCTTTTATTTATTTGCTCTGTTAATATCAAATTCATTGGTTTTCTGATTTCATATTGAATAACCATCTCAAAAAATTGAGTCAGCAAGCTTAATTCAAACTCTGACTGATGCTCTTTGCATTCAGTTTGCACTTCTTCCCACAAGCCTGAATCAAAGCAGTCTTACATGGTTTTCAACTATGTTTTAGCAACTCCTGTGATGACACTGGTGGCAAGCTGAATTGTCTCTGGGGCAACATTTATGATATATAAAAGAATCACTGCATGACCAACTGCTGTCATTTCATATAACCTTGCCTAGGCCTGCACCCTAATCCAGGTGCAGATCCATGGTCTTGCAAGATTAACAAATGTCACCAAAAAATTGTGTTTATATCATCTCATCTTCTTAAGATGCCCTTTTTCATCAGCTGTTAACTTGTTAAAAATCTGTTTGTTGCATTGACTTTAGAAAGTTTAATTGCTTGCTTTCTTTTTCTCTTTTTAATGTCTTTTCTTTCTTGTTTCACTTTATAAAAACATGACTTGTGGAACAAACTGTTTATTCATAATCCAATGTTACCCTATATTTACTCATGTTTTAAAAGATACTCTAGCTCTATATTAGAGTATCCACTTTTTCCACCCATTTTTTATAAACTCATGCCATGATAGCACAGTTTCAATTCCAACATGTTTAATCCAATTATAGATTGCTTCGACTGAAACAGGTTTATTGTAAAATCTCACCACTACAATGTATACAATTATATCATAGTAAGAAATATCTGTACTTATAAATAACAACACCTTGGCTTAACCAATTTCCTTTTTACACCTAATGCAGTTACAATGTCTTTAAAAAGTATGAAACTTTACCAGTTTTTGTTGAAATATCTATGTATGAGGCACAATAACTTAAAAGAAAAAGTTGATAACTTAAAGTAAAGATTTTTACTTCAGAGTGAATGTCTAATCCATGCTGACCTTTTAAAGCCAACTTGAAATATATATTTTTTATTTTAAAAATAGAAGTTAAAAATTGGATGTTACTGTTACAATACAATAACAGAATTTGAATTTAAGATTTAAAGTTGAGAAAATTTTATCTAAAACAGAAGAATAAACCGTTTAAAATTGAGGAGACAACAGAAAAATAGGTCTCGATAATTATCGATCTGTATTATTTGTTAATATTGAATAAGGTGGAGTTTTTGAAAATTGATGCCAACTGTAATTTTTTATCAAGCATGCATAGATTAAGCTCACTGTTTAAATATATATTTTATTTCCTTGAGATGTAGAGCAGATAGCAGAAAAAATGTTTTGAAAGAATTTTGATATATACTTTTTGCAAAATTCTCTCGATACAGAAATGTGAACATTACGAATGTACTGCAAAAAGAATTTTAGACATTAAAAAAATTCTGATTAGTTTCTGGGAACACTCTTCAATCTTTTGATAATGTGTAGAGTTCTTTTTTGCTACTTTTGAAAATGAAACGTATGTGAAAAACTTACATCTGGTTACATTTGGTCACAAATGCCATATTTTCCCATCTGATGACTTCTAATGGTCTCAAATAACCTCAGAGGTCAAGTCAATACCCATACAAAATATTGGTTCCATGAGACTTAGTTTTCCCAACATCCTCATAAGTACTCTAACTTTGGAAGAATGATACATAGTGGAACTTTATGTTGGTACATAATCCCATAAAATCATTTTCCTTATTTGATTATGACAATTCGTATTTTATTTGCCTTCCAGGTTTTTTCATTAAGTTTAAAGAATGAATTGAGACGAGAAGAGGGTTGTCTTGAAATCAACAAAATTGGTGATAAACCAAGACTTTACTTTTGTGACAGTCAAAAATCAAATCAGCAATGGATATATTTCAAAGTATGTATATTCAAACCTTACTGGCTTTACGTATGTATATTAAATGCATTTATAAAGGGAAAAAAATAGAAATTTAAACCTAATGCTTCAAATCTTAAATTTTAAAGAATCTTGCAGTTTATGAAGTTATGGCTTATATATAATGAAAAATTTATATCTGTTTTTTTGATTTAATGAAAAAATAACACTCTTTATCATTAGTATGAAATATTAAAAGAAAACTAAATGATTAAGTTTGTCACTTTTATGTTAACTGTTTGAAACTTTAACCAAAGTTGCTTTCCTTGTATGATATATATATTATATATACATATGTTATATTATGTATATATATATATATATATATATATATATATATATCATATATATCTATAGTCATCCACAGAAAGATCTGTTTCGTTCTATCAGAACTCATCACTGTGC
>CAUZXS010005128.1:162500-165217 GCA_963585895.1 Sepioteuthis lessoniana | reverse complement strand
GCCATTTTTCGAATTAGCGGTAAGTAGTTTTCAAATTTCCAGACTCTAATTCTTATCTTTTGTCTTGGATTCTCTCTCTCTCTCTCTCTCTCTCTCTCTCTCTCTCTCTCTCTCTCTCTGTTCTTTAGGAGCATCGAGTTTTTATTATAATTGTATTTACAATGTCTTCCTTCCAGCTTTTTCTTTCTTCTTTCCCTCCCCTATAAATACTGTTGTTGTGATGACAAATCATAAAGCACACTTTGTATTGCATATTCAATTGTATGTCTTTCCGGATTTTTTTTTTATTTTATTTTATATCTTTTTTTTTTTCAATCATCGTTGGATTTATCTTTCATTCATTCTCTGGCCGGGAGAACTGAGGAGACTTGCTGTCACTTGAACATCAGAGAAGACAACAAGGCGCAACTGGCATATAAAAAATTCGTAAACAGAGTACATTATGATTTTTATAACCCCTTTTCGAGTTTTTCACACCAACGTTGGCTTTCACTGGAGTCTGAGTGACAGCAAGTCTCTTCAAGTCTCCAGGACTCTTCTCAGTATTCTGGCTAATCTCAATCATGCTGTAGTTTGGATGCTCTCCACTCGTCCTCTTATTTCTAAGTCGTCAAGTCCCTGTACCACTGCCGAACGCGCCAATTACAACTGGTATCACCGTCACTTTCATGTTTCATAGTTTTTTTCAATTCCCTAGCAAAGGTCCAGGTACTTATCTTTCTTTTCATTTTCTTTCAATTTTACTCTGTGATTATTATTATTATTATTATTATTATTATTATTATTATTAATAATAATGATAATAATAATAATGATAATGATAATAATAATAATAATAATAATAATAATAATGATAATAATAATAATAATTCTTCAATAGAAAAACAAAACACTATTTAAAACTGGTGGGAAAAACATGCAACGAATGAAATAATAACAATCTTCTGATTTATCAAACATTATCACACACACACACACACACACACACACACACACATATATATATATGTATATATATGTATAATTTCTGAAAAATCCCTTTTTTCATTCTACAGAAACCAGATAGAATTTTTGATTGAAATCTTAATTGATGATAAAGATATTGCGGTAAAATTTTCACTTCGAAATAAAGTGTTTTTTTTTTCTTTGTTTGCTTTTTTTCTTTCTCAATTCAATAATATTATATATCAATTTATAAAAATATACAATACATATACATAATCTATCTATCTATCTATCTATCTATATATATATATATATATATATATATATATATGAATATATATATATATACATATGTGTGTGTGTGTGTGTTTATACAATATATGTATATATATATATATATATATATATATATATATATATATATGCATGCTCGTGGTGCAATGGTTATCGTCATAGGAAATGGACACGGCGACAAGAGTTCAAATCCTGGACGTGACTGATTGCATTTCACATAGCACTAAGAATCAAATCATTCTGCCTCCAGCTATAGGTAAATAGTAGGGCAGACTAGGCTCTTCAGCCTTGATGAGGCTACTAGTCTAAGAGAAGGAAAACACTGAATTCAAACCTGTTAAGCTCTGCTTTAAAAATTAACCTTATGTCATATCCTGCCCGAGTGGAGGGATTAGTAAATAAGTATATATATATATATATATTTGGATTCCGGCTCGTAGCGTCTCTCGTGTCTAGCCACACTGAAGAGTTGTGATACAGCGAAACAGTCTGTCTGATGATGACAATATATATATATATGTATATATATATATATGTGTGTGTGTGTATGTGTGTGTGTGCACGCATATCAACGTAGGAAACGGAATCAGAGACCCAAGTTCGAATCCTGTATAAGTCTGTCAGTGCTTCACTTCGTTCTAATATCCTTGGGAAAAGCCTAAATCTATCTTTTCTTCCTCGTGGATAATAGTTGGGCAGATAGGGTTCTTTAGCCAGAAACCAGTCTAGATGACGTAAAACTAGCATCAAACCAGTTATTCTCCGCTTAAAGATTAACTTTGCGTCGTATTCTGCCCATGGAGAAGGGGTTTGGTAAACACACACACACACACACACATATATATATATATATATATATATATATATATATATATATATATATATATATTAGGCTGTCTGCATTTCACTGATCGTTTATGCCATTAGGAAAGGTATGAATACAATTTTTCTTTCTCTCTAGCTTGGAGTAAATAGTAGGGCAGACTGGGTTCTCTAACCTTGGTATGGCAATTGCAGATGGAAAAGGAAAACTCCGAATTCAAACATGTCAAACATCGCTAAAAAATTGACCTTGCGTCGCATTCTGCCTATGAAGAAGGGGTTGGGTAAATATACACACTCAAACATACGCACACAATGGTTTTATACTATGACCAGTTCTGGACTTATCTCTCCACCCCCCCATCAGAGATGTGTTTAAAATTGGTTCAAGTAACAAACTTACCAACGTATTTAAAGTTGATGTTTTTGAAATCTAAACATTAAAAGTTTTTCGCCGCATTTTATTCAATTGTGAAAATCATGATTATCGTTTAAAAATAATTTCAGTTCTGAAAACGATTCTTACATGATATTTCTTCATGATATCTCGATAAGTCCAACCATCAGTCTATGTAAAAATTAATGAAAATAGTTCTTATTAATATTGTCATTGTCGTTTACTGAGAATCAAAATGCTGTGTTTTGTGAGGGTTTTC
>CAUZXS010005128.1:77500-157500 GCA_963585895.1 Sepioteuthis lessoniana | reverse complement strand
ATATAAAAAGATCAACAAAAAAATATGTATACAAAAAATCTCTATCTTCTACGAAATATATATATATATATGTGAAGGTAGCAGGAAAAAATAATCCAAATAGGTGAAAAAGTATGTGAGTATATTTTTGAATTATGAACGCTATGTGCACGTTTGTGTATCTTTTCGTTGTATATTTCTTTATTTGCTCCTGTCATCTCAGCCAGCATCCATCGCTATAGAAACTATTTTAATATCCAAGTCCAGATGATGGTTACTCAAACCGAAACGTTAACGTCGGCTTTACATCATAATATATTCACTTATTTGGATTATGTTTTTCCTGCTACCTTCTTTAAGAAAAAAAAACAAAATCGGTCACATTTATAGATTTATTTCCATCCTGTTATGGGTTTTTGATATAAATAAAAAACACCAAAACAAACAAAAAACTAACAGGACTTCTTCAGATCTTATGGATAAAATAATTCAGAATAGACACAGGAAAGAAGGGTGGGAGGGGATATATATTAAGTATATATATATATATATATATATATATATATATATATATATATTTACCTTTAAACGTTAGTAAATTTGAAATGACTTTTTTTTTACTTATTCCCAGCTTTTCAAAAGATTTTAAAATGCATGTGTATTTGACAGTAAACTTATTCCAACAGATTTTTTATAAAGATGAACAGAAATTTCAAACCTCAATAAATTTTATCTTTTTATAAGGTAATAATATTAATTATATATCAAAATTTTCTTCATTTCTTCTTTTTACTTTGGTATTTTATGAAAACCGATTACATCGATATACGCAACTTAATACTTTTTAATAAAGTTGTCAATTTTTTCCTCACATGCGTGGTTATATATAAATACACACACACACACACACACATATATATATATATATATATATATATATATATATATTGCTTATACAGAGCTAGAGAATATGGAAATTTCCCTTTTTTATAATCTTCTTATGGCTCTCCACCCCTCTCTCTGTCTCTCTGTCTTTCTTCCTTTTTTGCATCCGGGTCGAATTGATAGAGAAATTACCTAAGATTTTCCTTCCAAGCATTTTCATTCATATCGTAAGATTGTTGTTAATGGGATTTTTTGTTGCTATTGTTTGTTCCTCGTATAATTCGGTTGAAATACTCCTTTTCTTTTTTTTGGTTAACCTTTACAATTACTCGGTGTTGTTTGGTTAGCGTTGTGTTGTTGACGATGTTGACAACCAATCAATCAGCTGAACACAGATACAACGAAACTGCTAATAGATATACATACACACACACACATGCACACACACACACACACACACACACACACACATATATATATATATATATATATAAACTTCAAACGCGAGCGAGTTCAAGTTTCATTGAGTACCCTACTCATATGGCCTTGTGCCATATATGTTCTCTGACGAAAGCAAAAACCTGGAAACATACTCGTATTTGTGATATATATATATATATATATATAAAGAGAATTGATAGATCAAGTAACGTCGATAGAATATAAATATACATATATATATATATATATAAACTTGGTTAAACAGGGCTTGTTTTTTTTTAATCTTATGTTTTTCTCGAGCTTTATATATTTCTCAAGTTTTATATATATATATATATATATATATATATATATATATCGGTTAGTTATCAAACTGCAGTCGAGGGCCACCCGGAGGCCTCCTTTTCAATATCTACAATACAGAGGTTTAAGCAAAGGGGAAGGGTGCTACTGCTTTCCCTAGATATATATATATATATATACGTGCTGCCTTCATTAAGTTTCCAGACTTTTTTTGTACTGGCATTTAGAATTGTCGTAGACTCTTGAAAATTCAGCCTTTTATTGCTATACATCTTATGAGATGACTGACCAATTTTTATGATTTCAGATTCAAATGAACAGCTACTGCAGCAATTGGAATACATCCTACTAAAGCCTGATTGTCACAGCTGGTGAATTTCAAAAATGCAATCTGGACGTGAGGACACTTTAGAAGAACGATATGCAATAAAATTGTGTTTTAAACTTGGAAAAATTGCCACAGAAATGTATGGAATACTTCAGACTGCTTTTCGACCATCTTGCATGAATCGAGCATCGTTTTTTGAGGGGCATAAAAGATTCAAGGAAGCCAGGGAGTCTTTGAGGGATTATGAGAGGTGTGGGAGGAGTAAGGAAGTCAATTCATCAGAGTTGATTGGCCAAAGGGTTAGGCTTAGGGTGACGATGTTGAAGTTTTATGTGAGTTCAAGAAGAGATTTCTAGGGAAGAGGCCAGCACTCTTTAAATCGGGTCGGTGGCATTTCCACCAGGACAATGCACCAGTCCACAATTCCATCCTTGTCACAGACTATTTTACCAAGATTGGCATCAAGACACTTCCTCAACCTCCCTATAGTCCAGACCTTGCTCCCTGTGACTTTTGGTTATTCCCTCACGGGCTGTCGTTATGAGACAATCGAGGAGATGAAAGAGGCTGTGACGAAGGTCATTGACACGCTCACACAACAGGGCTTCCATTGGGTCTTCCAGGAGTTTTTGGAACGGTACAAGTGCATTGAAGCCGGAGGATATTACTTCGAAGGGGACTAGAGTTTCATGTGTGTTCTATCAATAAAAGTGCCCATACGAAAAAAGTCTGGAAATTTATTTAATGATCCTCGCATGTGTGTGTGTTTTTTTTTCCACAGCCAGACTCTCTGGTCATTTGAGATCTCATCACAGAAAACAAAGACTCGTTTTCCAAAAGTGCTTTTCCAGCAACCTAATGGTAACTCGTATCAATTTTGTGACAAAATATGAGAGTATACAGCAGGTTTGAGAAGTGATAAGAGGACATGTGGGTGCAGGTTTAAGGGAAAAGACTAACTCATTGGTTCCACGTGCGATATGGCTTCTAAGGATATAGCTTGCCGGTGGAGTCACACAGGTTTCTACAGGTATTTTTTAACAAATCGAGGCCTTTTTCTCCAAAGAAGTAGCAGTCACCACACACACACACACACACACACATATATATATATATATATAGTATAATTTGATGGAGACTCAAGCTCGGTTAAGTCGTCAAAATAGATTTATTTCGGCGGAGATTATTACTATACTCTCCGTCTCGTCAGATGACTATGTACATGCTTCTCTCTCGTCGCAGAGTAGCAAATGTGGAGTTACAGTTGGTATTCAGAAGATAAAATAAAAGAATTAAAAAAAAAAGAAAAAGAAAAAAAATTAAAAAACAAAAATGAAAAAAAAATGAAATAAGAATAAGCATAAAAATAAGACTAAAAATGGAAATCAAAATTACAAATTATTAATTACAAATTATATATATATATATATATATATATATATATATATATATATATATATATATATATATATATTTAACAATTTATATATGAGGTGCCTTCAATAGGTTTCCAGACTTTTTTCGTATGGGCATTTAAAGTTGTCATAGACTCTTGAAAATTCAGTATTTTATTGCTATGCATGTTATGAGATGACTGACAAACTTTTATGATTTCAGCTTCAAATGAACAGCTGCAGCAGCAATTGGAATACATCCTACTAAAGCCTGATTGTCACAGCTGGTGAATTTCAAAAATGCAATCTGGACGTGAGGACACTTTAGAAGAACGATATGCAATAAAATTGTGTTTTAAACTTGGAAAAATTGCCTCAGAAATGTATGAAATACTTCAGACTGCTTTTCGACCATCTTGCATGAATCGAGCATCAGTTTTTGAGTGGCATAAGAGATTCAAGGAAGGCAGGGAGTCTGTAAGGGATGATGAGAGGTGTGGCAGGAGTAAGAAAGTCAATACACCAGAGTTGATTGGCCTAAGGATTAGGGTTAGGGTTACTATGTTGAGGTTTTAAGGGAGTTTAGGAAGAGATTCGGTCGGAAGAAGCTACCACTCTTCAAATCGGGTCAGAGGCATTTCCACCAGGACAAGGCACCAGTCCACAACTCCATCCTTGTCACAGACTATTTGACAAAGATGGGCATCAAGACAGTTCCTTCGTTAATTCATATTTACAAATCATATATATCTAAGGAGTAGCGCCCTCCCCTACACCTCGGTGTAGTAGCTATCGAAAAGGGAGCCCTCGGGTTACCCTCGACTATGGTCGCCAACTTTACTTTTTTACTTATATATGAACACACCGAATTTGCCATTAAATAACCTACAATGTTTGATATGCCATAAAACTAAACCAAACCAAACTCTTTTTATCATGATATCGAGTATGACTAAGAAAATATCCATTTATTTGGGGGTGAAATAGAAATTAAATTTGATTAGTCGTTGGAGCGGGGGGGGGCATAAGTAAATATTTCAACAAGCCCTTCTCTATCCGTAGATCAGATGAGTCTTAGAAAACAGGCCTCTATTACATATAGCGTGAGAAAGATGACCGAAAATGTATCACTGGCACATACATCCATACACCCACACACTTACACACACATACACACACATATTGCATTTGAATTATAACCACCCATACACACATACGCATTGCATTTCAATCACACACACACACACACACAGACATACACACACATACATACTGAATTTTAATCACACACACGCCCATATACCTACGTATGGAGTTTTTATCGCTCATACACACACATACACACACATACATTTTGCATTTTAATCACACATACATACAAACATATACACACGTACACATATTATATTTTAATCATACACACACGTACATATATTGCATCTTAATCATACACACATATACAGATTGCATTAAAATCTCACACACACACACACACACACACACATATTTATGGAGGCACCTGTAGTGTGATGGCTAATGTTTTTGGAAATGGACTGGGTATTCCGAGTTCAAATTCAGGACGAGTCTGCATTTTACATCGAGCTAATACCTTTGTGAAAGGCATGAATCCAACTATTCTCTCACCAGTTATTGGTAAATAGTAGGGCAGACTGATTTCCTTAGCATTGCTATGACAATCTGTCAACGAAAAGAAAAAGTCTGATTTCAAAAATGTTAAACTCCGTATAAAAAACTGACCTGCTCGTACAGAAGGGTTGGTAAATACACACACACACACACACACATATATATATATATATATATATATATATATATATATATATATATATATACATATATATATTGCATTTTAATCATATACACACACTCACACATTGCATTTTAACCTCGCACGCACGCACACACACACAGATACATATATATTGCCTTTTAATCACATGTGTACACTCACACAAGCACACTCGTCATATCAAGTGACAACAAGTTCTTAGAAACCTACCAGAATACTTTACCGTCTTTTGAAATTTCCGCTCATCAATTTATTTATTTGTTCATTTATTCATTGATTTTTGGCAAAGATTTTTGAGCCGAGTTACAACGAGAAGAAATCAATCCTATTATCGTAATTATCCCCACTTTTAAATCATGCATTTGTCTGTTTACAACGAATGCCTGGGGATTATCGCTGGAGGTCGAGTGACATCAAGCCTTTTAAAATCACTAGTAATTTACTTAAAGCCGTTTATTAATGTTATTTCGGTTTGGTTTGGTTTTAAGGCATATCAACCACTGTATGTTATTTAATGCCAAATCCTCTTTATACATATATATCAAATACATATGATTTGGTTTGGTTGGGGTTTATCGCATATCGACTATCGTATGTTATTTAAAGCCAAATCCTCTTCATACATATACATTAAATATATATGATTTGGTTTGGTTTGATTTTATGGCATATCAATATTTGTATGTTATTTAATTCCATATCCTCTTGAAAATATATATAATTTGCAAACACATTTTGTTGATAACATTTTTAAACCAGCCTGACCTCATTTTTGGGATTTAAATGGTTTCAAGTATTGCTTTCTCGTAGGAATAATTCAATTTACTATTAATTATTTGTTTGCACACAGTTAAATGGTTTCAAGATATTGTTATGTAACAGTAACAGTTTACCATTAGTTATTTGTTTGCACACAGTTAAATGGTTTCAAGATATTGTTATGTAACAGTAACAGTTTACCATTAGTTATTTGTTTGCACACAGTTAAATCGATATACATGATATGTAAGAGATTATAAATTGAATTAAGATGAACCGAAAATTCAGCAAACACTTTCGCGCGACATACGAAAACACCGGAGAGCTGTTTCGATCTTGTTAAGTGTCTTCAACAGTGCATATCGTAATCTCCCCAACCAGAGATCGAACCAGTGACCACAAAATGCAGAGCCGAAACTCTACCATCAGTGGTAGAGTTTCGGCTCTGCAACGGCCCACATTGCGCACTAGCGATTCAAAACAAATAAGAAATAGATAAACAAGAAACATGTAAGAGATTAGTTTATCGGTAATTTCATTTTTAAATGAATTAGAACTAATTTATTTGCACACTAGTATTGGTATTGATTCTTCACAATTAAATGGTTTCAATTATTGCTATCTCACACTAATAATTCTATTCAATATTAATCATTTGTATGTACACTGTGAAGTGATCCCATGTCTTACTATTTAACACTATTATTCTATTCAACATTACTCATTTGTTTGCACACAGTTAAATTGTTTTAAGGATTGTTATGTATCACTAACAATTCTACGAAACGAGTCATTACATGATCAAATATTTGTATGTCAAACAAATCAATTTAGCATAAGTCATTCGTCTGAATTCAATTCAAATTTCAAACAGCTCTATTTGATCAATAGATAGGGTCCTATCAGGTGCTACGACTCCGGGTTAAAGTGGACCTGGGAGCGAAGGCAATGAAGAGGTACTCCGCATTCACAAAGCTCCAGCCTCACCATCAGATTTTTTAGTATCATACCTAAGACACTCGTTTGGTGAGGGTCTTACCCCTCTGCAGAAATACAGTCGGTGTATTCTACAGCCTCAATTGACTGGGCCACAGGACATACTCGTTTGGAGAGGGTCTTACCTCTCCGCAGAAATACAGTCGGTGTATTCTACAGCTCCAGGTGACTGGGCCACATGACACACTCGTTTGGGGAGTGCCTTACTAATGTTTAGCGTTTCACCTTCTTTCTCTGTCACTGTGATCTTTTGGCCCAGCAAAGTCCACAAGATTACATGTTCTACATTTTTATTATTGTTTACTCCTTTAGAGTTTTTCACATCAGCGTTAGCTGGTGGTCTTTCACTGGAATTTGAGTGACAACAAGTCTCCTCAAATCTCCAGGACTCTTCTCAGTATTCTGGCCATTCTCTACAATGCTGTAGTTTGGATGGTCTCCACCCGTCCTGTGGGATGTCCTCGTGGTGTAATGGTTAAAGCGATGGACTGCAGAATCATAGTAAGCGAGTTCGTACTCTAGTCGTGCTATTACGTTCACTTTCGGCAAATACCCTTAGGAAAGGTATGGACCTCCTTATCCTCCAAGCTATGGGTTAAATAGTACCACTACTGTTCTTCTAGGAGAATAGCTTTGGCATTAAATAGCCTACAAAGATTGATATGCCATTAAACAAAGAAACCAAACCAATCCGCCCGTCCTCCAACCTCCAAGTCCTCCAGTCCCTTTAATAATCGTTTAGTTACTGTTCCAAACGCACCAATTACAATTGGTATAATTGTCAGCTTTATGTTCCATTGTTTTTTCAATTCTCTAGCAAGGTCGACGTACTTATCCTTCTTTTCACATTCTTTCAGTTTTATTCTGTGATCAGCCGGGACAGCAAAGTCAACAATTTTGCAAGTTCTCTTTTTTTTTTTTGTTGTTGATTATTATTAGGTCTGGTCTTCTGGCCGAGATTAAGTGATCTGTCTGTGTCAAAATTTTTCTGACAGACCGATTTAACGTTGTATGTATCACAATGTCTTTATATCTTTCTACCTGTTTGTATATATCTATTTATCTTTATCTTAGTCATCGGTGCTTTAATATCGCTAGATATCATCCTTCCTCGCCCTGATGATGGTTCAATAGATACGAAACGTTATAAGGTTGACTTTCTTTCTCATTAAATTTTTCTTCTTCTAGGATTACCTTGTTTATCAATTTTTCGCTAGATATATTATGTATGTATACATGCGTATACTTTCTCTTTTAAATTTGCCTATTTCATTCTCTTCATTAATAGTCCAACTCGCTTGCTAGCAATCTCAGTCTGTTAATATCTATCTATCTATCTATCTCTCTAAATCTGTTCATATCTGTCAATCTATCTATCTATCTATTTAACATTCATATAAAAATATGAGGTATCACTTACAATAATATGGTTACTCGTTTTTTGTCGAAAGCAATCTTCAGAAGATGGTGTCATCTTACGTTTTAACGGCAACATTTTACACTACTGCATTCAGATAGATAGATAGATAGATAGTAAAGTAAAGTAAAGTTGATGACCAAAGTCGAGGGTGACCCTGAGGCTCCCTTTTCGATCGCTACTACACCAATGTGTTGGCGAGGGCGCTACTCCTTTCCCTGGATTGCTCCACTTTACCCTTGATCCTTACCTTATAATGCTGAGTGTTAAGCAAGGAGGCATCAAGTGCCATTTTTTGAGTCTTTGGTATGACTCAACCTGGGATTGAACCCATGTCTCCTGAGCCATTGGCGAACACTCTAACCATTATGCCAATGTCCGGTGATAGATAGATAGATAGATGATTTGGCATTAAAAAAACCACAAGGTTTGATATGCCATAAACCACCAACCAACCAACCATTGAGTTCATATCTATCTCATTCACCTTTATTTTGATCATTATCTTCAAAACAAAACTTTTCTCTTATTCACATCACTGTAAATTGATCGTATCATTTCAACTTCTTTTCTTCCCCAGTCCGTCTGATTAGAGGTGTCCCTAGCTTTTCAAATACAAGTCAATTTCATCCTGTTACCAAACTCATGTAATAACCATTCAATATATATATATATATATATATATCATATTTTAAAAAAAAACTTTAAAATTACTCATATTTTTTGTCATAATATTTATTTCAGTAGACACTATATTTTTTTAAATGTTAGATCTGCATCTTCAGACAAAGAAATAATGAAAAATTTCAAATGAAGATTTAGAAAAACACACAAAATTCCAGCCACCCTATCTCCTAAACCCAAATTTTATCTTATTCTTTTTTATGTAAAGACGAGACCATTTATTTTTCATGTCAGCTTGACAAATAACATTCCATTCCTGTATCAAGATGTATCATTTTTTGACTTCTCTTTCCTTTCCACTTATTTTATGTAATGGTAAACAAACTTTTAAACCCAAATGAAGAAGATTAGTAAAAAAATATAGAATAAAGGAATAAATTGATTTGGGTAGAGAAAATTATCTACTGTAAACAATTTGCATAGGAATTCATCATCATCATCATCATCATCATCGTCATATCGTGCTGGTAGCACGGATATCCCTGACCCTCTCTCGCCACCTTTCCCTATCGTTCAGGCAGGTCTTCTGGACTACATCCCATATCCTCACATAGTTGCTGAATGTATGTTCGTGCTGGTCGTCCTGCTTTTGCTCGGCCATATGTGGGGGTCCATAAGAGTACATCTCTTATGAGTTCGTCCCTGCTTCTCCAGCAGTGTCCTGCGTGTCTGGTTCGTCTAACTTGAATAGTTCTCGTGATAGGAGGCAGGTGGCCGTACAGTTGGTGTCTTGTGGGGTGTTCCCGCCAAGACTTGTTCAAAATTGCTCGCAGCATTCTTGTGTAATTGCCGTCTAGCTTCTTCTCCAGCCGTTTTGTTAGAGTCCATGTAGTGCATCCATATAGCAGTATCGATGCGACCGCTGCCTGGAAGAAACTGCGTTTCATTTTATCGGGTAGGTCTGATTTCCATATAATCGATAGCCTATTGATAGCAGTCTATGCCTTCGTTAACCTCGTGTCGATGTCCTTTTCGGTTGATGAGACGCTGCTTCCTAGGTAAGTGAATTTGTCTACTAGTTTAAGAGGGGTTCTGTCTAGAGTGGAGATGTCACCCGTTTGATTATAGCACATATATTCCGTTTTGTGTGCATTGACATAGAGGCCTATGCCTGCGGCTGCTCGTTCTAAACTATGCAGTAGTGTTTCGGCTTGGTTGGGTGTATTTGCCAGTATCGCTATGCCATCGGCGTAGTCGGCGTCGGTAATTGTTTTTGTGGGGTACCTTCTGCTTCTTTTCTTTGTCAGATCGAAGCCGTTCTCTCTGATTTTATCAATCGATGTTCTAAGTACGACATGGGAATTAATAACCTCTTAACAAAATTAAATTATATTATTAAATTATATTATAAAATATTATATTGTATATTAATACTATTTTATAAAAAAAAAAAAAAGAAAATTATCATACCAATATTTTTTATACTATTTCATATAATTGATAACATTAAAAGAAAAAGTAAAAATTACGCCAGTAACTATTAAGACTATTATCTAAAATTATAAACAAACACAACATAATTAGCTCAAAATCCCCTGATTCTCTTTCTCCATCCGTCCCAATGGTTCATTGCTCCAAGCAGGTTCTCTAGACTCCATCTAGTATCTGCACAGAGCTGCTCGGTAAATACTAGTGTGTTTATGAGTAGGAGGCAATCTTATGGGTCCACATTTACTTCACCAGCTTATGTCGTTCGTCTTATGTGGATGATTCGTGAGATGGGAGGCTGATGGCCGTACAGCTGCTTCCATGATTTGTTCAAAATAGCACGTAGCATTCTCTAAGCGTTTCGTTCGCGTCCATGGTGTGCATCTATACAGTAGTATTGGCACAGCCACAGAAATCAGATTTCCATATGATTGACAACCTGTAAATAGCAGTCCACGTCTTCCCTCTAAGTATGTTGAAATGATTTTCAGTAGATGAGATATTACTGCTGAGATATGCTTTTCGTTTAATGTGGAGGTTGCACCATCTTATTTAAAACGTATGAACTCTGTTTTATTTGCCTTCATGAAGTAGGTTATGACACTTGCAGCTTATATATATATATATATATATATATATATATATATATATAGGGTGTCTCAAAATAGATACAATCAATTGGTATCATTATGATTTATTACTGCACCCTCCCCTACACCTTGATGTAGTAGCTATTGAAAAGGGAGCATTCGGGTCACCCTCGGCTACGGTCGCCAACAACTGAGACAAGCGCAATGGCGGTCATTTGAAACGCGTCCAGTAAAAAATGAATCCTTTGAACCAGAGACATCAATTCAATTTTTTTTTTTAATAATTATATCAGCTTCCAGGACATGCAATCTTTTTTTAATTTCTTGTCTCTGTAATAAATCATTATCATATTAATGAGTTGCATCTATTTTGATAATGTTTTGAATAATATTGTCTCCAAATAAGTTGTTGGGCAAAATACTTTCTCCTCTTGTTTAAGGTATTGTGATCGAGGATTAATAGTTGTTCTCAGATACGATTTTCAAACCCGAAACAAACAAAAAAAGAGAACATTATTATTAGTAGAGTTATTAACAGTCACATGGGTCCCATGTATTTTAGACACCCTGTATATATAAATGGCGACGGGTAAATTGACGTTTAAATTCCGCAATAATGAAAAAAAAAACTTTATGAGATATATTCACCAAAATTACATGAAAATGTCTGGAACTGCTATAGATCCATATTTACCAACCCCTCCGCTCGGCTAGGATATGACACAAGGTCAATTTTTAAGCGAACTTTAACAGGTTTGAATTCAGAATTTTCCTTCTCCTAGACTAGTTGCCTTACCAAGGCTGAAGAACCTAGTCTGCCCTACTATTTACCCATAGCTGGAGGGAGAATATTTAGATTTATACCTTTCCCAAGGGTATTAGTGCTATGTGAAATGCAATCAGTCTCGTCCAGGATTTGAACTCGTGTCGCCGTGTCCATTTCCTACGACGATAACTATTACACCACGGGCACCTCCAACTACTATAGATCAAATTTATTCAAAAAAATCACCATTTGCTTCAACCATAGCTTCTAAACGACTTCACAATCTCTTTCAAACCTTTCTGACTGTCTTTTTGTTTAAATTATTCAATGGAAAATTGGTAACTGTTGTCTTCAGTTCTTCGGAATTTTATTGGTTTTTGGCTCAATCACGCTGCATATATGTTGCCCAGTCGGCGGGGGCTATTGAAGACATCGACCGCTTCTTTGTCGAGGGGTAAAATCCCCACAACAAGTGTCCTGGTGTGACACTAAACAATCTGATGGTGAAGTTCCAGTAATGCTGGAGCTTTGGGGAATGCAGAGTACCCCTTCATTGCCATCGCTCTCAGATCCACTCTGGCCTGGAGTGGTAGCATCTGGTAGGGTGCTATCTATGGGTCAAATAGAGCTAAACTGTGTACTTATGCTAAACTGAATAACGTAAAAAAGAACTGTTTTGATATATAAACTGCGTACTTATGCTAAACTGAATTGTGTGAAATAGAACTGTTTTGACATTTAACTGTATTCGGACAAAAACTATACTTATACTAGACTGAATTCTATGAATTAGAACTGTTTGACTAAACTGAATAGCTTGAAATAGAAATGTTTGTGACAATTAAACTGTGTAATCGTGCTAAACTGAATTGTTCGAAATAGACCTGATTATTTGTATAAAAATGGGATTGGTATTTAATACCCTACAAAGGTTGATATGCCAAAATCCAACCAACCAACCAACCAACCAGCCGAACATATGATAATCAAGAAGATTATAATATGGAGAGTCGGGCGGCCATATGTTAGAGTTGATGTGGTCGCAGAAATTTCTTATAGTCAAGACTGGGTTCTCCCGTTTGTGTGGCATAGCGCAGAGTTCTTTTACATGACGTAGGGTCTTCCAATAGTCACCTTCTCGATCTAGGTAAGCCCTACCTCTTTCAGGCATTTGATGTGGGCTTCTATTTTCAGGCTAAGTCAGAAAATGATTGAAATCATAACGTCACTATCACAAGTGACCATCCCAAACATCACGTTATGGACTGCGTGTTAGCTTTTCATCAATATGAATATGTCCTCAAATTGACATCCAAACACCACGAAATTTTCGTATGTGCCCTTCCGGCGGGAATGCCAAGCTGTACAGCATGTTCATTCAGATTTTCTTGATGAATAAATTGCATCATGATGCTGCTTTCTTCACAGTGTGCAAGTGACTCTTGTTTGCTGCACAGTAGACAGTAGCTGAAATAAATGAAGTCAATGTGCTAAATCAATAATTTAAAATCATGACAATTTACCCCTCGCACCCTTGGATCTTCAAGCAGCCATATATATATATATAGTCATCGACACACAGACTGTTTCGTTGTATCTCAACTCTTCAGGGTAGTTCGACATGCGTGATACTCCCAGCTGGGTTTGAAACCCGCCTAATTTTACATCAGGCTGATGACATTCCCCTAAGCCAAGCCTGGAATTAAACTTCAGCTCGCTAATTTAACGTATATGTAATCATCATCATCATCATGTCTTGCGGCTAGCACGGATATCCCTGACCTTCTCTCTCCACGTCTCCCTATCATTCATCGCCTCTGGCAGGTCTTCAGGGTTACATCCCATATCATCACATAGCTGCTGAATGTATGTTCGAGCTGGTCGTCCTGCTTTTGATTGGCCATATGCGGGGGTCCACAGGAGTACATCACTTACGATCTCGTGTCCGGCATGTCTGGTTCGTCAAGCTTGGATAGTTTTCGTGATAGGTGGTAGGTGACTGTATAGTTGGTGCCTTGTGGGATGTTGCTGCCAGGACTTGTTCAATATTGCTGTCAACATTCTTGTATAATTGCCGTCTAGCTTCTTCTCCGGCCGTTTAGTCAGCGTCCAAGTAAATGTATTAATTTTCATATGTATATATATGGTTGTGTCTGTAACTCTGGTTTTTATGCTTTCTGCCTTCACCAGACAGGATGAATGTTTTTAAAAAAGACCGATTAATACGGTCAATTTTTTTGTTCGAAAAATGGGGAATTATTTGTGTGTATGTGTGCTAAAGTTTGTTTTTTTTTTACTTTTGAATGTTATTACATAAATGAGTGTATTTGCGTATATATTGGCATGCATCTTTACATATATACACATATTTCCGTTATTGGGATGGGGGGGAGACGAAGGAAAAGAGTATGAGAAGAGAAGAGGAGGGGAATAGAGGGTGGGAAATGGATTGTTACAATCCTGCAACATTTGGTCCTCCATTACCTCACCAAGTAAGCAAGTAAAAATCATAACCCTTTTTAATATATATATATATATATATATATATATATGTAAGAGAGGAATTGATATCTGTAAGGTAAAAACGTACTTTCAAGATACATATGATCATGCAGTTGCGCATTCTTACCATAACTAGTTGATTTGGCATCGCTTATGTGTGGCATGAATTAGTGGCCCATTGGTAGAAATTCGGTTTCTACATTTTGGGGTTGCCGGTTCGATCTCTAGTGGTGGAGATTATGGTATGCACTGCTGATGAGACCCAATAAGGTTGAAACAGCTGTTCAGTGATCCGTATGTCGCATGTGGGTGTTTGCTGGATTTTCTAGTCGTAGTAATTTAATTAATATACATATATATATTAAGGTGCTCGTGGTGTAATGATTCTCGTGGTAGGTATTGGACACGGTAATTCAAGTTCAAATCATAAACGAGGCTATATGTGTTTCACATAGCGCTTATAACTTTGGG
The DNA here is from genome assembly GCA_963585895.1 of Sepioteuthis lessoniana. Taxonomy (NCBI): domain Eukaryota; kingdom Metazoa; phylum Mollusca; class Cephalopoda; order Myopsida; family Loliginidae; genus Sepioteuthis; species Sepioteuthis lessoniana. The sequence continues at coordinate 142,747 of CAUZXS010005128.1, read as the reverse complement.
AATATGAATCCAACTATTCTTTCTCCAGCTACGGGTAAATAGTAGGGCAGACTGGAACTTTAACCTTGGAATGACAACCAGCCTAGGAGAAAGAAAATTTCGAATTCAAATCTGTTGAAGTTTGATTAAAAATTGACCTTGAGTCACATACTGCTGAAAGTGGAGGAGCTGAGTAAATATATATATACACAAAGAAATTTCTCTCCGAAAAAATGCGATGCACAAAGTTACCTAGGACATACTGTCACTCAGACTATATATATATATATATATATATATATATATATATATATATATATGTACATTCTTAGAGCTTTTGGGAATATGGAGTACCACATACTATATATAGACCCCAGGATTTATTCATAATGAGTATAGAAGCTTAAAAAATAGAAAAAAATCAAAAGCTAACTGGTTTTGCTCCTTCCTCGCCAGATCTAAATCGAGGATAATATCAAATAAAGAAAAAAAAATTTGTTTAAGTATGGGATGTATGAAGGACGGAAAAAAGAATTTGTATTGGAGATTATATCGAAATAATATTAAGTCTGAGCAGTCATTCTCTCTGTTTACAGAGAGACGGTCTGCTGGACAAAATATGAACTGTCTCCAATACTTTTAAATGTAATGAAGTGTATGACTTGCTAACTTTAGAGAACAAGTCAATACTAAATTTTGGTTCATGCAAACAAATGATTAATAGTAAACTGAATTGTTCTAATAAGATAGCAATACTTAAAACCATTTAACTGTACTGGAAAAAATGGGCTCAGGCTCGTTTAAAAATGTTATCAACACACTATGTTTAAAAATCATGTTGACCCCGTCGGCTGGGGTTGTAGAATACACAGACTGTATCTCTGCAGAGGAGTAAGACCCCTCCACAAATGAATGTCCTGCATATGACACTAAACAATCTGATGCTGAAGCTATGGTAACGCTGGAGCTTTGGGGAATGCGGAGTACCCATTCATTGCTTTTGCTCCCAGGTCCGCTCTGTCCCAGAGTGTTAGCGCCAGATAGGGTCCTATCTATGGATCATATAGAACTGTTTGACGTTTAAACTGTATACTTATGTTAAACTGAATTGATTTGGCATTAAATAACCAACAGTAGTTGATATGCCATAAAACTTAACCAAACTAAATCATATATATTTAATATATATGTATAAAAAGGATTTGACATTAAATAACCAACAATAGTTGATATACCATAAAAGCCAACCAAACCAAATCATATATGTATATATATATATATATAAAGGATTTGGCATTGAATAGTCTACAGTGGTTGATATGCCATAAAACTAAAGAAAACCAAAACAGATATACTTAATATGTATGTATAAAAAGGATTTGGCATTAAATAACCAACAACCGTTGATATGCCATAAAAGCCAACTAAACCAAATCATATATATTTAATATATATGTATAAAGAGGATTTGGCATTAAATAACCAACAATAGTTGATATACCATAAAAGCCAACCAAACCAAATCATATATGTATATATATATATATATATATATATATAAAGGATTTGGCATTGAATAGTCTACAGTGGTTGATATGCCATAAAACTAAACAAAACCAAAATAGATATACTTAATATGTATGTATAAAAAGGATTTGGCATTAAATAACCAACAATGGTTGATATGCCATAAAAGCCAACCAAAGCAAATCATATATATTTAATATATATGTATAAAAAGGATTTGGCATTAAACAACCTACAAAGATTGATATACCATAAAACCAAACTAAATGAGCTGACAAGCAACACTTTGATCCAAGGCAAAATTAATAGATGCAAAACTCTGTTCCGAGACAGAAAAGTCGGTTCATAGATAAATAATCCCGCCAAATTATACTAAAATGTTTAGTATGTATAGATGGAAGTAAATAAGGGAAGGAATCCAACAGTATGGAGAAAACAGTATTCTCTCTCTCTCTCTCTCTATATATATATATATATATACGATTATTTTCTGAGTCATCATGTTCTGTACTCCAGACTATACTGAAATTATTTCGTTCCTTGCAAGTTTTTCATACCAGAATTAGCTAATGGTATTTTACAAAATCTGAGGGACAGCGAGTCTTTTCACGTCTCCAGGACTTTTCTGAGTATTCAAAATGAATTTAACCATACTGTGGTCTGAGTGATCTCGATTCTTCATCTAATTTATAGTTCCTCCAGACTTTTCCCACGCCTTCGGGGACTATTCCAAGTGCACTAACTACAATTGGTATCTCTGTCAACTTCACGTTCTACAGTTTTTTCACTTCTCTGGCAAGGTCAAAATATTAGTTTATCTTTTTGCTTTCTTTTATTTTCTCCCTGTGGTCTGCAGAAATTGAAAAATCCACGAAACAACAAGTTGTTGTTTTTTTTTATATTAATCAACACTGAGTTGGATCTTCTAATCGGGATTTGGTGATCTGTTCGAATTTCAAAGTTCCAGTGAATTTTCCGCCTGTCTTTCTCTTGGAAAGATTCTAGTTGGTACCAATAGCATTTAATAAAATGGTCAGATTTCAATTTCTAACACGATTCCTTGTGGATCCCCTTCCACAATTATACATGTCTTTTCTTGGATTTGTTTTGTGTCAGTTTGCTGCATTCCAAAGTCCCCGATGATGAGTGATACTACTGTCACCTTCATGGTCTAACTTTTTTCAGCTCTCAAGCACAGTCCATGTGTCGATCTGGTTCTTTGAGAGCCTCCATGTTTTACATAGAAATCCGCTGAAATGTTGAAATTTACTTGTTTGCATGTTATTTTCGTCTTACGTTCTGAGACCCAGTCTGACGTTCTGTCAGGGATTGCAGAATGTAATTTTATCCCCCATAGAAATTATTGTGGCTAATTCGTTTCAGGTCAGACTATGGTCTGTGCATATATCCATTTTCTATAGTTTAGTTACTTTCACACTTTCCAGTACATTCTCTTCTCCATTATAATATCAAGGTGCTTTGTTTTTAAATAATTTGTTTTTTACTGGTCTTTACTTCGGGAGGCGGGGTTCAATCTCAGGTCGAGTCATACCAAAATTCAAAAAAATGGTACTTGATGCCTCCTTGCTTAACACTCAGCATTATAAGGTATAGATCCAGGATAAAGTGGGGCAATCCAGAGAATGAAGTAGCGCCCTCCCCTCGACGAAGGTCGCCAACTTTACTTTATCCGAAGCTTATTTCAAATATAAATAAAGTCTATCTGGGAACATAGTATTTCATCAATATTACACACAGACACAAACACACACACACACACACACACACATATATATATATATATATATGTTCATCTTGAGATGATAGATTGTGGTGAATCTGAGTATATGATAGAAATATGTGGAAAGTTGGATAAATTAAACCCATAACTTTGACTTAGATGCGTTATATTCCGTTCTTTTTATTCCAAAGAACGTTTTTAAAGTTATATATATATATATATATATATATATATATATATATATATATATTGTCATCCACAGACAGACTGTTTCGTTGTATTACAACTCGTCGGTGTGGCAAGACATGTAGGACGCTAGAAGTTGGGATTGAAACCCACCCAACTTTTCATTAGACTTAGTATCATACCGTTCAGCCAACAAGCGAACCGCGTCAGTTCGGGAATTATAAGGCATTAAGTAATAGCTTTTGTTTTGTTTACATTTATACCTTGTGTGGCAGCCGTAAATTCATTCGCTAGAATGCTCAACCTCCGTGGGGGAGCGTATATATATATATATAAAGGGAGGTGCCTGTAGTGTAATGGTTGTCGTTGTAGGAAATGGACGCGACGACACTAGTTCAAACTCTGGACAAGGCTGATTGCAATTTACATAGGACTAATACACTTGGGAAAGGTATGAATCCAATTATTTTCTCTTCAACAATGGGTAAATAGTAGGGCAGACAGTATTCTTTAACCTTGGTTTAGCCAACCAGTCTTTGAAAAGGAAAAACTCTGAATTCAATCATGTTAAACTCCGCTTGAAAATTGACCTTGTGTCACACTCTTCCCGAGTGGAGGTGTTGGTAAATGCATATATATATATATATATATATATATATTGTTTTATCTCTGTCTACACATTATCTGCACTTGCTATTGTTTCACCTCGTATGCAATTTCAGCAGATTGTCGCTTGAAATATCCATACATTTGTTTTCTTTTCGTATTATCATTATTATTATTGTTTGTTTGTTTATTTGTCATACCTCCTTGAGTATCTCTCCTTTTTACTATCTTCTCATATCACACTAAAAGAAATAACCTTTGCCTTGAACATATATAATATCAATAAACTATCGTTGGTGATTCTCCGTGACTTATTGGCTTAGTGGCTAACGCACTAGACTGCGGCATCGTAGTTAGCTAGTTCAAACTCCAGTTGTTCAATTATGTTCACTTTCAGACAAATACTCTTGAGAAAGGCATGAACTCTCTTATCCCCAGGCTATAAGTTAAGTAGTATCCATACTGTTCTTTAACAAGGATTTGTTTGGCGTGAAATAACCGGTAAAACAAAAGAAACTGAATTCCACGAATCTTTATAAAGATCAAAATCTGGTAAGAAATTCATCTGATAGTTCCCAAAAATGTCTTTCTACAATATTTTTTATCATCATTTCTGATATCATCTTGTTGTATAGCCATACATATATATATATGCCAACCACACAATACAAATACACAGGCCACCCTGTTGTTTACGTACGAACGCATTTATTAATTTCTGAGTTCGGTTCATCGACACGAGGAGAGAGACACAATTCTTAAAAGTCTTTCGTATTGTTATATAGCCATAACCATAATCATAATAATAATAACAGTAACATATACATATGCAAAAACACAGCACATATTCAAATACAAATGCAGGAACTGTCAGACTCCGTTGTTCAGGTACCAACGTTTTATTAATTTCTGAGTTCGGTTCTTCGACACGAGGAGAGAGACACAATTCTTAAAAGTCTTTCGTATCATACTATGCTAACAACACCCCAACGCTCGGCACATCTCGTGGTCCAATCTCAATTTATCAACACCATGGTCGGACCCCAACTTCTCACCATCATTGTCGGACCCAACTTCAACTGTCTGCCATTGAGGCAGACAACCCAACTGTTTGCCTACATGGTCCAAAATCAACTCCCAACTGACTCTTTTTCAAAATCTTCAAATTCTCAGGACCATCGCTTCCGGGCATGACGTCATTCACACTCCAGCCCCATTTCCTATCTGCGGTTTATTATGACAATTGTGATTGTCATATCATTTGCACACGAGCATAAAAACTGTACCCAATGTCTGAGCACCTGAACTAAGAGCCGAATAGTTCAAAGCCCAACCAAACTGAATTATAAAATATAATTAATGAAAAATGATTAAAATAAAAAAATCATTCCTTGATTATATAACAGTATCATACTATGCTAGCATTACTCCCAACGTTCGGCACATCTCGTGGTGTTTTAGATCTCAATTCATCTTCGCTGGTCGGGACCCGAAAAACTTGACCGCAGCCGCAACGGTAGAAAACTCAACTCAATGGCAGAGAACCCAATTGTCTGCCTGCATGGTCCAATCTCAATTTCTCAACACCATGATCGGGCCTCAACTGAATCTTTTTCAAAATCTTCCAAATTCTCACCCTATCACTTCTGGGTATGACATCATCCACACTCCAGCCTCATTTCCTGTCTGGGGTTTATTATGACACTGGTGATTGTCATATCCTTTGCGCGCGAGTGTAAACTGCACCAATTGTCTACACACCTGAAATCTAAACCCGAATAGTTCAAAGCCCAACCAAACTGAATGATAAAATATAATTAATTAAAAATGATTAAAATAAAAAATCATTCCTTGATTAAAAACAATGTAATTTGATCTTGAATTCTTTTGCTCCATTGCTAGTTTTGATCCAGTAATTTGTTCCAAAAATATATTTCTCGATTAGCAAAATGACCCAATCGGCAAATAACATTAGTTATTGAAATCAACCTTGACATTAAATTTCCAGTTCGAGGTGAAATACTGAAACATATCCACCATGAAAGGAATAAGTACAAGGATCATTAAATAAGTTCCCAGACTTATTTCGTATGGGCACTTTTATTGATAGTACACACATGAAGCTCAAGTCCCTTTTCGAAGTAATCCCCCCTGGCTGCAATGCACTTGTTATAGCGTTCCAACAACTTGTGGAAGGCCCCATGGAAGTCCTCTTGTGTCAGCGTGTCAATGACCTTCGTCACAGCCTCTTTCATCTCTTCAATTGTCTCATAACGACAGCCTGTGAGCTTAGGGAATAACTAAAGGTCATAGGGAGCAAGGTCTCGACTATAAGGAGGCTGAGGAACTGTCTTGATGCCCATCTTGGTCAAATAGTCTGTGACAAGGATGGAGTTGTGGACTGGTGCATTGTCCAAGTGAAAATGCCACTGGCCCGATTTGAAGAGTGCTGGCCTCTTCCGACCGAATCGCTTCCTGAACTCCCTTAAAACTTCAACATAGTAACCCTAACCCTAAACCCTTGGCCAATCAACACTGGTGTATTTACTTCCTTACTCCTCCCACACCTCTCATCATCCCTCGCAGACTCCCTGCCTTCCTTAAATCTCTTATTCCACTCAAAAACAGATGCTCAGTTCATGCAAGATGGTCGAAAAGCTGTCTGAGGCATTCCATACGTTTCTGTGTCATTTTTTCCAAGTTTAAAACAGAATTTTATTGCATATCGTTCTTCTAAAGTGTCCTGACGTCCAGATTGCATTTTGAAATTCACCAGCTGTTACAATCAGGCTTTAGTAGAGTGTATTCCAATTGCTGCTGTAGTTGTTTATTTGAAGCTGAAATCATAAAAATTGGTCAGTCATCTCATAACATGTATAGCATACTGAATTTTCAAGAGTCTACGACAATTTTGAATGCCTGTATTAAAAAAAAGTCTGGAAACTTACTGAAGCACTACGTATATGCATATATGTCTATTAAGTACGTTCTGCAATTGAAGATATTGGATAATAATTTATGTTCAATCGTTCCAAATGCACATCGGGAATTCCTCGCCTCATCTCAGAAGATCTACAGAAAGAAAAAGGTCTCACACTAAAAAAGGGGCAAGATGTATACGATATCATGCGGAAACACTGATGCAGACGATATAGATTACCCAGAGAGTCTATCAAATACACCAGATAAAGCCGAATCTGCCGCATAGTCTGGAGCAGGCAGCAAGTAGCATTGGTCTCAATGTGAACATAAATTAAACAGAGTTCATGCGTATAAATGAGGATGATACCATCACTTCTTTAAAAAGGAAGTCTTCAAAATCAGTAGATCAGTTCACATACCTCGGTAGCACTATCTCATCAACTGATATTAATGTCAACAGATGCATGTCTTCTGAGTTCTTTCTACCGTTGAAGAGATAGTATCATAATGTATATCCAATAGTTACATATACACGTCGGGTATTCCAGGCCTTATCTCAGCTTACTTCATTAAATGGCCTCTTAATTTTATACATTCTGTAAAAAAACTTCTGGTATGTTTTTATGTTCTTCGTCGGCCAGCTTTTAAAATGTCGTGAACATGAATAAGTATCTTACCTATATATATATGTGTATAATCGAATATTTTTTTATTGGTAAATGTTTTCATTTTTAAACGAATTGTTAGATTGGTTTGGTCTTCTTTATATCAACTTCTAGTGGGTTATCTATTACCGAAAATAAACTCTCATCGAGACAAAAAAAAAACTAGTGCGACATCAATATATAAAATAGGTAAAAATAATTTACCAACAAATTGTGGAAATATAATTGAACAGGAAAACTTTGGAGTATATATATATATATATATTATTTATGATGTACCGCTCTGCTTATGAAATAATTAACTCGTTTTTCAGTCTTAGTTTACAGTCTATTTTCCATTTTCTAAATTATCATTATCTATTTTATCATATATATATATACATGGTTCTGTGTGTGTGTGTGTGTGTGTGTGTGTGTGTGTGTGTGTGTGTGTGTGTGTGTGTGTGTGTGTGTGTGTGTGGTTTATGACTACTGCATCTGGAAAATAAAAAATAAAAGTTACCAGTATCTGTTAGGTATGACTAATATAACAATATTAAAGAAATATCGAACTATCTAAAACAATAATAAAAAATATTATGAAAATGACAAAATATTGTGAACATGAATAGGTATCTTACCCTTGAGATGAATTTTATATATAAAGTACTAAAATATTGCATATTAAATATAAAAGAAACTCCTGAAGTTTTGCTTCGACTGGAGTTTCATAAATATTCATTCACCGATAGGCAACAAAAAAGGAAATAATTATTTTCCCGTTTAAATAATTTACTAGTTTTATTTTTGTTTTCAACGGGAAAATAATTACTTCCATATTTATTTCGTTTTGCCGCCAATCTGAGGATTGGCTTTCATGAAACTCGAACAGAAGGAAAACTTTATTTGGACTAAATGATATATTAACGCTTGTGAATTATCATTTAATGTCAAATTTTTTTGTTTATATATATATATATATATATATATATGAACCGGTCCATTAGCGTAATGGCTAGAGTCTTCACCAAGACTAGGGTTCAATCCAAGGTCGAGATCATACCAAAGTCTCAAAAAATAGTAGTTAATGCCTCCTTGCTTAGCACTCAGCTCTATAAGGTATGGATCAAGGGTTAGTGGAGCAATCCAGAGTAAGGAGTAGAGCCCTCCCAATAAATTGTTGTAGTAGCTATTGAAAAGGGAGCTTTCGAGTCGCTCTCAACTACGGTACGCCAACTTACTTAAACCGTCCTATTGGCATAGTGGATAGAGTGTTCGGTAATGGCCCGGGAGACCGGGGTAAAATACCAGGTCAAGTCATACCAGAGTCTCAAAAAGTAGTAGTTGATACCCCCTTGCTTAATACTCAGCATTATAAGGTACGGATCAAGGTTAAGTGGAGTAATCTCTGGAAATGAATAGTACCCTCCCCTACACCTCGGTTTAGTAGCTATTAAAAAGAGACCTTTCGGGTCGGTCTCGATAACGGTCGGCAAACTTATATATATAAGATTTATAATCGAATATTTTTTATTGGTAAATATTTTCATTTTTAAACGAATTGTTAGATTAGTTTGGTCTTCTTTATTTAACGGTATATCAACTTCTTGTGGGTTATCTATTACCGAAAATAAACTCTCATCGAGACCAAAAAAAAAAAAACTAGTGCGACATCAATATATAAAATAGGGGAAAATAATTTACCAACAAATTGTGGAAATATAATTGAATAGGAAAACTTTGAAGCATATATATATATATATATATATATATATATATATATATATATATATATATATATATTATTTATGGTGTACCGATCTACTTATGAAATAATCAACTCGTTTTTCAGTCTTAGTTTACAGTCTATTTTCCATTTTCTAAATTATCATTATCTATTTCATCATATATATATATATATATGTGTGTGTGTGTGTGTGTGTGTGTGTGTGTGTGTGTGTGTGTGTGTGTGTGTGTGTGTGTGTGTGTGTGGTGGTTTATGACTACTGCATTTGGAAAATAATATTAAAAAATATTATAAAAATGGCAAAATGTTCTCTCACTAAAAGTTTCAAACTATTACGATCCACAGGTGCAATATATATATATATATATATATATATATATATATATATATATATATATATATATATATATATCTTTAAGAAAAACAAAAACCGGTCACAAGAAATTATTGCTCTGTGATGTCAGTTACATTGACCACTTTACCAGAAATTTAAATTTTCATAGTTGAATGATTTTTTGTCCTGACGGAATTATTCCCTACTCCGGTTTAACTGGACCGAATAATACACACTCACACACACTATATATATATATATATATATATATATATATATATATATATATATATAAAATAATTGTCCAGAGCCGATGAATTTGGAATTATTCTGATGTAGATCATATGAGAAGCTTCATATAATTCTACAGGATTGTTCGATGAACGACTATTTACGTGTAAATGTATCAAACTATACACATATATATATATATATATATATAAACTCTCATACAGTTTGAATATATCTGTAAAATAAATCGAAAAAAAAACTCAACGAACTATCATTGGGTCATAAATTTATTTCGACAAGCCAAAGACTCGACCTGACTCTTTAGATGACTATTAACAAAATTTAAGGAGATCCACAAAACACTGTTTATTAGTCCAAAAAGAAAAAGAAAAAAGAATTAAGCCTTAGAGGGCCGAAACACTGACCTCTAACAAATGAAATATACGTAGGAGCCGAGTCAAACTTTATAGCTATGCTCATTTTTTAGATCTTAATCTTGGTGTCGTATTTCAATTCATCTCTTTTTGTTTCTATTATCCACGTAGACACATATATATATATATGGTGTTATTGATTCATATCAATACCCATAATAGGATGGAAATAAGGTATATAGACAGACTGTTTCGTTCTATCAGAACTCTTCAGTGTGGCTAGACACGCAGGACGCTCGAAGCCGGGATTGAAACGCGTCCAACTTTACGTTAGACTAAGTTTCAGACCTCTCGGCCACCAAGCGGACCACGTTGGGTAAGGGAATTTTTAAGGTATTTATTTTAGCAACAGCAGCAGCAGCAGCCTTTGTTTACATTTTTTTAATACCCTATCAGAGTGCTCAATTCTTTCGAAGAGCTTTGCATTACGCTAGCGGCAGCCGACAATTCCTTCGCCAGAGTGCTCAACCCCCATTATATATAATTATGTTAGTTGTTCAAAAAGTTCTAAGCCTCACTCAGATTTTATATAACCGAAATAACAATGCAATCCTTACTAGAATCCTTTACGCCTCCATTAATAGAAGCATCAATATCATTATAGACCGCGGTAACAAAGATAACCCAACTGACGCCAGCATCATTTATCCAAATTATAAAAGTAGAAGATGTATGAATAAAAAATACTAAATTAGTTTGGCTTCTTTGTTTAAAGGCAAATCAACCTCCGTTGGTAATTTAATGCCAAAGCTATCCTTCTAGAAGAACAGTAGTGATATGATATAACCCATAGCTGGAAGGATAGGGGGGGCTCATACCTCTTTAAAAATCATTTGTCCGAATGTGAACGTAATAGCGCGACTAGAGATCGAACGCGCGTACTGCGATCTCACAGATAACCACTATGCAACGGAGCCCCTCTCCCACTCAATATCAAATTGATTCAATTAACATATTTACGTTGATCCAAATTGTTAAAGTTTGAACCAATGACCTAATGTATAGAGTATTCGTCAATGGTCCGGGAGACCGAGGATCAAATGCCAAAGACTCAAAAAATGGTATTTGATGCCGCCTTGTTTAACACTCAGCATTTCAGCATTATAAGGTGAGGATCAAGGGTAAAGTGGAGCAATCCTGGGGATGGAGTAGCGCCCTCCCCTACACATCGATGTAGTAGCTATTGAAAAGGGAGCCTTTGGCTTACCCTCGACTAAGGTCGCCTATTCTACTCTACTATTACAATGTTCGCTTAACACACTCATTCTATCAATTCTGAAGCTGTAAACGAAGCTTTTTGCAATGTGTAAACAACTTGGTCTCACTACTTGTTCATGATCACTTTAGGTGGTATTGAGTAATTTCTCATCTTACCTTAACGACATTAGGCTCAAGTGAGACTTAGGTATATATATATATATATATATAAAGTAAGTAAAGTTGGCGACCAAAGTCGAGGTGACCCGAAGGCTCCCTTTTCGATAGCTTCTACACCAAGGTGTAGGAGAGAGTGCTCCTCCGTTCCCTGGATTGCTCCATTTTACCCTTGATCCGTACCTCATAATGCTGAGTGTTAAGCAAGGAGGAATTAAGTACCACTTTTGAGTCTTTGGTATGACACGACCTGGGATTGAACCCAGGTCTCCCGGACCATTGGTGAACACTGTAATCATCATGCCAATGTCCGGTTACATATATATATATATATACATATATATTTCTTTAAGAAAAAATAAAAACCGGTCACATTAGGATTATAAATTTATTTCCATCCTGTTATGGGTTTTTGATATAAATCAAAAACACCAAAAGAAATTAACAGGATTTTCTTCATATCTTATGAATAAAATGATTCAGAATAGACACAGGAAAGAAGGGTGGGAGGGGATAGAAGAGGGGTGAAGAGTTTTATTCTCATTTAGCCCACTTCTGGTTTTTTGGGTTTTTTACCGGTTGGAATTATAGTAAATTAATTTTTTTATTTTTATTTTTTAAATTTTAAATACTTTTTGACTTAAAACTCCAGGTTTAATACTAATTTAGATAGATATCATCATCATCATCATCATGTCTTGCCGCTAGCACGGATACCCCTGACCCTCTCTCGCCACTTCTCCCTATCATTCATCCCCACTGGCAGGTCTTCAGTGCTACATCCCGTATCCTCACATAGCTGCTGAATGTATGTTCGAGCTGGTCGTCCTGCTTTTGCTTGGCCATATGCGGGGGTCCATGGGAGTACATCACTGATGAGTTCGTCCTTGCTTCTCCAGTAGTGTCCTGCGTCTCTGGTTCGTCTAACTTGTATAGTTTTCGTGATGGGAGGTAGGTGGCCGTAGAGTTGGTTTCATGTGGGGTGTGGCCGCCAGGACTTGTTCAATATTGCTCTCAACATTCTTGTGTAATTGTCGTCTAGCTTCTTCTTCAGCCGTTTTTTTTTAGCGTCCAAGTAGTGCATCCATATAGCAATATCGATATGACCACTGCCTGGAAGAAACTGCGTTTCATTTTATCGGTCAGGTCTGATTTCCATATAATCGATAGCCTATCGATAGCTGTCCATGCTTTCGTTAGTCGCGTATTCAATTCAAAATTTAAAATTTTAATTTTTAATTTCAGTTTTATTTTCGTGCCTATTAATTCATTTACCCCTCCATTGATGAGTACGTACATATCACCTGGTTTCTTCTCCCTTTTTACTTGATTTTATTTTTATTCATTTACCTTAAATCTCAACTTAGTCCAATGTTGTTGTTTTTTTATTTAAGCATTATCTATGATTATTTGTCTATAGTTTAAATCTATTCCTATGTCTACATTTAGCTATTAATTCATATCTCTTATTTAACTATTTTTCAGGGTCTGGGTATATCATTATTTGTATTATATATATATATATAAAGCAGGGATTATTTAGGCTGCAGACTTTCTTGTAGGTTTATTTTATCAAAGATGACAGACTGAAATTTGGAGTTGATTTTTTTTCACTTGTCTTTTCTTGTTAACGAATAAGATGTCATAAAATAGGATGAAAGCTTTTTAATAGTTGTCCGAAAGTCCAGCCCTAGTACAAATACCCTGGTCCATCGTTGGTCATTGCAGAAGATGTGTGAATAACCATGCCATTGATTATTAGATGTTTTAAGTGATCCATGAATATTTAAAATGAGAGGGTTCATCACGTGCAGTTAACGTCATATTTGAATACCCATCGCTTTGTTACTTGTTTGAAAATGTTGAAAATTTTGAATTCATAGATCAAGATCACATGAGTATGAATCATCTCTGATAATATATATATATATATATATATATATATATATATATATATATATATATATTTCATTAAACATAATAGACATTTTATGTCTACATATTGATTCACAGAAACATACTCCCCATTGATCCTAATAAAAAGAAAAAACTTATATATTATAATAAGTTTAAAACCTCCAATTTAGTCATTAGAAATAATTCCTCTCCCTCGATTGGAGTTTTGCAAAAAAACAACGTTATATATCAATTTAAATGTCCTTTAGGAGATTGTATCTTGGATAATAACAATATATATGTTGGTTTAACTTCAACTACCTTGTCGAGGAAACTTACAATGCACCTTTCTGATACAAGTTCAATAGCTCAGTTCATGCCCAACAACACAATTACGGAAAATTCTCACCGACAATACAACAATATTAAAACATCAAAATAATAAACAAAAACTACAGATTCTCAAAGCACTACATATTAGAAACATGCAACCAACACTTAATAGAATTAATTTTCAAACCAGTGCTAATGTACTTAAATGTCTTTAGCTACTGACACTATTTATAGAAACCCATTTAAAAGCAAACGCCACAATCTTCAACGGTAAAGACGCTCTTACATAGTGGTAATATGCTAAAACAAAAGTTACATCACTTTTGTAATAGATCCTCCCCTGATGATTCCTCCCCTGATGATAGCCCAAGGTCGGGCAGAAAGTACTTGGGATACATACAACTATGGACAATACATAAATCAATTCCCCCGAATACGATAAAAGTAATACGGGAATTCGAACGGATCCAGAAGAAAATATGTAGACATAAAATGTCTATTATGTTTAATGAAATTTGTATTAACGAAGAAATGCTGCCAATATATATATATATATATATATATATATATATATATATATATATTGGAAGCACCTTATCGAGTTCATACCCTTAATGAGGCTGTTTGCATTTCACATATCGCTTATACATTTGGGAAAGGTATGAATCCAGTTATTTCTCCCTCTAGCTATGGGCAAATCATAGGACTGAGTGGGCCCTTTAATCTCGGTAGGGCAACCGGTCTATAAGGAAAACTTTGAATTCAGGCCTGTTAAACTCCGCTTAAAAATTGTTGTTGCATCACATCCTGATCGTGTGAAGGGACAGTATGAGGTTGGTTGGTTGGTTTGATTTTATGCCATATCAACCTTTGTAAGTTATTTAATGCCAAATCCATTTTATACTAATAATCAGTTCTATTTCAAACAAATCAGTTTAGCTTAAGTACACTTTCAATGTCAAAACTGTTCCATTTCAAACAATTCATTTTAGCATAAGTACGCAGTTAAGTTCAATCTAACCCATAGATAGGACCATATCTGGTGCTACCACTCCAATACAGAGTAGAACTAGGAGTGACGGCGATGGAGGGGTACTGTGCATTCCCCAAAGCTCTAGCATTTCTGGAACCTCACCATCAGATTGTTTAGTGTCATATCTAGGACACTCGTTTTGGGGTCTTACCCCTCTGCAGAGATGCAGTCGGTGTATTCTACAAGCCCAGCAGACTGGGCAAGGGACTGTATAAATGCATACAATATATATATATATATATATATATATATATACTGGACGAGACTGATTGCATTTCACATAGCACTAATACCCTTTGGAAAGGTATGAATCCAATTATTTCTCCTCCAGCTATGGGTAAATAGTAGGGCAGACTAGGTTCTTCAGCCTTGGTGAGGCGACTAATCTATGAAGAGGAAAACTCTGAATTCAAACCGGTTAAACTCCGCTTAAATATTAACTTTGTGTCATATCCTCTCCGAGCAGAGGGGTTGATATATACACACATATATATATATATATATATATATATATATATATATATATATATATATTACCATTATCATCATGTCGTGCCGCGAACGCGGATTTCCTTGATTCTCTCTCTCCATTAGTTCGTGCAGGCTATCGTCTGCTTCTTGCCTTTTTAACAGTGTTTTACGCATATATTTTTAACTTTGATATATATAACTGAGAAGAAAAAACTAAACTCAGGCTCGTCTAAAAATGTTATCAACAAAATGTGTTTAGAAATCATTTATTTAATATATCTGTATAAAAAGGATTTGGCATTAAATAACCTACAATGGTTGATATGCCACTAAACCAGACCAAACCGCCGAACATATTCAGTCATTGTCTGGTAGCCTTGCTTGGAAACTCATGAATATTTGTGGAAGGTATAGTCGAATTTCCTCCATTACTTTGCCTCCTGCCCCCAGCAATCAAGTATTTTATTTTTAAAATTCAAAATAATCTAAATTCTGTTTCTCAAGCCAAAAATCGCTTGTTTGGCTGTGTTTGGGTTTATATTAACATAAAATAATTTCTTCGAGGTGGTTCTGTTTGTTTTTCGTCTATCATTCTTAGATTTACTATATTTGGCAAAAAAAATCATATATTTACATGGAAAAAAATGTGCAAAAAAGAAAACAGAAAACAGACCAACAACCCTTACCCTGTCGTTAGAAGGAAACGGCTCCAGTCCTTGAATAAAAGAAAGATGGCTGTCCGATTCGCATACAGTGAGATTGCGGGCGCCTTGGGTGGTGTAATGGTTAGCAAGCTAGAACTATCAAACCTTCACGAGTGAGTTTGAGTCTCACTGGGTGCGACACTCATTCGCATTTGCGCCAAATTAAAGCAAAAAGCTTCGTAGATTACTATATTGAGATCACGGGCGCCACGGGTTGTGTAATGGTCAGCAAGCAAGAACTTGGAAAGCTTCATGAGTGAGGCTGAGCCTTATTGGGTGCCCCAATTCATGAGGCTTTGAGCCACATCTAAGCAGAAAGCTTAGTAAATTACTATATACATTGAGATCGCTTTACCCTAAACAAACTTTGAAGAGATCGGAAGAAGGGCTGTAAACCCACATCTAAGTGACAAAAATCGATATTTAATGTTACATTTAAGAGCTTTTGGCGCTTCAAAGTCTTTTAAATATTGTGGTTCTCATTTTAATTAGTCCATAAGCTGATGCTTTCTTGGTTCTTTGTTTAATGGCATATCAACCTTTGTGGTTTATTTAATGCTAAAGCCGCCCTTGTAGAAGAACAGTAGTGTTAGTATTTAACCCATAGTTGGGGCATAAGAGAGTTCATGTCTTTCCCAAGAGTATTAGCCTGAAAGTAAACGCAATTATTACACTGGAATTTGAACTTGTTTACTTAGATATCGCGGTCCAGTACTTTAGCCACTTCACCACGGTGACCTCCCCCTCTAAAAGTTGAGTCATCTAGATATGAGATATTCTATATATTTCCTATTATTTCTTATAACGACACAAGGCCGAAAAGTGAGATATCTCAATATTGAATACAATATAATCCTATTTACCAACCCCTCCGCTCGAGCAGGATATGACACAAGGTCAACTTTTAAGCGGAATTTAACAGGTTTGAATTCAGAGTTTTCCTTCTCCTAGACTAGTTGCCTCCCCAAGGCTGAAGAACCAAGTCTGTCCTACTATTTACCCATAGCTGGAGGTAAAATAATTGGATTCATACCTTTCCCAAGGGTATTAGTGCTATGTGAAATGCAACCAGTCTCGTCCAGGATTTGAACTCGTGTCGCCGTGTCTATTTCCTACGACGATAACCATTACACCACGGGCACCTTGATTACAATATAATTCAGGACAGAAACCTCTCTGTGGACTGGAACTGTTGGACATGTCAACTGCACACCTGCAGAGGAGTAAGACACTCTCTCCACCACACAACGAGGTCATTTATTGATCATCGCTGGCGACCCGTTATACTTAGGTGCCTAGGCAGTCAACCTAAGAGGTCACGTAACCTGCACCACTTCACTTTGGCCTTTCTGGGCAAGATGGGTGGCCGGAGAAACCACATCCGATCAATCCCAAGCACCTGTACGATTGTCTCGACAGTATTCTTCAAAGGACTCCCGTTGAAAACGGTTCAACCCTATTTATTCTTAAAGGTGCTAGAATGTAGTGGCTAAGGGTCTGTTTTACTGAGATAGCAATAGTTGAAACGATTTACACTGTCTACAAACAAATGTTTAATACTAAATAGAATAATTAGTGTCAGAAAGGAATACTTGAAACCATTTAACTGTCTGCAAATATCATCATGTCGTGCTCCTAGCACGGATATCCCTGATCCTCTCTCGCCACTTCTCCCTATCATTCATCACCTCTGGAAGGTCTTCAGGGCTACATCCTGTATCCTCACATAGCAGCTGTATGTATGTTCGAGCTGGGCGTCCTGCTTTTGCTTGGCCATATGCAGGGACCCATAAGAGTACATCACTTATGAGCTCGTCCTTGCTTCTTCAACCGTGTCCTGCATGCCTCGTTCGTCTAACTTTGATAGTTTTCGTGATGGGTCTGCAAACAAATGAGCTCTAACTCCTTTAGAAATAGTTGTAAAGTAATTGAATGGCTCACAGAAAATTGAAATTGAAAAATAAATAAATAGATAAATAAATAAAGCAGACAGTCTCCGAACAGCTAGGCCAAGTTCTGGTTAAAAATGTTGTAGCTAGGAATGATAAGGGAAAACTAAAGGTCCAAAAAGATCTGGGACGCATATGAGGAAGGGAGGAGACGACTCGTTTTTGGACAGTTGAGAGCGTGACGAGATGAAGTAAGGACACACAGTTGAACGCGAGTTACGAAGATGTGCGAAGGCGAAAGCTTACGAACATTATTTTTAGGGGTGTGCTTCAAATGGGGAGTTAGACACGACCAAGTGGACACGCATGATAGAAATACAATAGAAAGCCAGGGGAAAAAAATTCAAGGTCTATATGTGCTCTCTTTTTTCTCAGCAGGATATGTTGCTTCTTTTTGTCTTGCTGACGTGGTCATTTCAGGTTCTATACTCTCTTTCTTTCTCCCGGCGACTACTGACAAGTGATTGTAGCAAATAAAACTTTCGATAGTTAAACAGAGTTTCTTGTATTCGTCAGCTTTTTCTACGGTGGAATCTATAGTTAACTATAAACTCTTCGGTCACAAATTAAACACACACACACATTATATATAATAACGGTAAAATTTTGATATTTCATTAAACTAACTATACAACAAAATTAAATTATCAAACAGCATAGAAATGTGAAATATCAACGCACTTACTAGTTATATATAATCATCCACCGACAGATCTGTTTCGTTCATTCAAAACTCATCAGTGTGGCTAGACATATTAGCTTCTCGTAGCTGGGATCGAAACCCTGTTGACTCAAACGCCAATCCAAGCTTCTAACCCTTCAGCCACGAGGAGCTAGTTGCGTCGAAGTAAATTTTAAACGCTTATGAATCACAATTACTATTGTTTTCAGACATCCATTTAACGGCTACCGAGACCTCAAGAGGCTTGCAATAAACGCTAATGGCAACACGATTACTTCATTCGCCGGAGAACTTAACCCTACTTGGGTAGGGGAGTGTATATATATATATATATATATATATATTCACTATGCTTTGCTAAGTACGATACAAGGCCAAGATATATAATATTTTTAGATATATAGCTGACACTGTTTTTCTAATTTAGTGCGTTGTTTCTTGGATCGAATTCTGTGAGATATCGAGGCATTTTCTATCGCTTTGATTTGCCTGACACAAGACCAAAATACGTTATATATCTAGATTTTTAATACTTTCTTTTCAGTATGGCATAAGGCCAAATTATGTGAGATGTTTATTCTGTTCTGTCATCAGATTTTTATTCGCAGAAAAATAGAATAACAGCTAATAACCAAAATATTCAATGGGAATTATGGGGAAAATGTTGACTTCCTCAAAGACATAAGACAAAAGTATTCCCATAAATTTGAACCTCAAGACATTCTGGCCCTGTTCCCAAAAGACCTACCACAGAGATTTATCAGCTATATACTAGATCACTAGTAGTGTTTAACGGGGAAAATAGCCTGGACGGTGCTGCTACTGGAACACGCACACACACACACACAAACAAATACATACATCTATTTACCCAACCCCTCCATGCGAGCAGGATGTGATTCAATGTTATTTTTGAAGTGGAGTTTAACAGGTTTGGATTCAGAGTTTTTCTTCTCATAGACTGGTTGCCATACTAAGGTTAAAGAGCTCGAACTGCCCGACTATTTACCGAGATTGTAAAGAAGAGTAGTTGAATTCATACCCTTCCCAAAGGAAATGCAAACAACCTCGTCCAGGGCTTGAACTCTGGTTACCGTTTTCATTTCTTACAACGGTAACCATTACACTACGAGCGCCTCCACACACACACACATATGTTTGAGTAAATAAGACAGCCTATTCAGTCGAGCTGACAAAGAAAGGAAGCAAAAGGTACCCCGCAAAAACAATTACCGACGCCGACTACACCGATGACATAGCGTTTCTGGCGAATACCCCCAATCAAGCCGAAACACTACTGCATCGTTTAGAACGAACCGCCGCAAGCATTGGCCTTCATGTCAGTGCACAAAAAACTAAATATATGTGTTATAACCAAACAGGGGACATTTCCACACTAGACGGAACCTCTCTGAAACTAGTAGACAAATTCACCTACCTAGGAAGCAGCGTCTCATGAACCGAAAAAGACATCGACACACGACTAACGAAAGCATGGACAGCCATCGATATTCTGTCGATTATATGGAAATCAGACCTGACTGATAAAATGAAACGCGGTTTCTTCCAGACAGCGGTCGTATCGATACTGCTATATGGATGCACTACTTGGACGCTAACTAAACGGCTGGAGAAGAAACTAAACGGCAATTATACAAGAATGTTGCGAGCAATATTGAACAGGTCCTGGAGGCAACACCCCACAAAGCACCAACTATACGGGCACTTACCTCCCATCACGAAAACTATACAAGCTAGACGAACCAGACACGCAGGACACAGCTGTAGAAGCAAGGACGAGCTCGTAAGTGATGTACTCCAATGGACCCCCGCATATGGCCAAGCAAAAGCAGGACGACCTGCCCGAACATACATACAGCTGTTATGTGAGGATACGGGATGTAGCCCTGAAGACCTGCCAGTGGCGATGAATGATAGGGAGAAGTGGCGAGAGAGGGTCAGGTATATCCATGCTGGCGACACGACATGATGATGATGATGATGATGATTCAGTATTTAATCTGCTCAAGTTTTCGTTAAGTCCATGTGACTCTTTCCGGAATGAATTTAGAAAAAGGCCGGATTTACACAATGGTTTGCTTTGATTTGCTTTGCTTTTATGGCATATCAACCATTGCTGGTTACTTAATGCCAAATCCTGTTTTTACAAATATATTAGATATATATGATTTGGTTTGGTTGGGTTTTATGGCATATCAACCATTGCTGGTTACTTAATGCCAAATCTTTTTTTTACAAATATATTCAATATATATGATTTGGTTTGGTTGGGTTTTATGGCATATCAACCATTGCTGGTTACTTAATGCCAAATCCTGTTTTTACAAATATATTAGATATATATGATTTGGTTTGGTTGGGTTTTATGGCATATCAACCATTGCTGGTTACTTAATGCCAAATCCTGTTTTTACAAATATATTAAATATATATGATTTGGTTTGGTTGGGTTTTATGGCATATCAACCATTGTAGGTTATTTAATGCCAAATCCTGTTTTACATATATATTAAATATATATGATTTGGTTTGGTTGGGTTTTATGGCATATCAACCATTGTAGGTTACTTAATGCCAAATCCTGTTTTTACAAATATATTAAATATATATGATTTGGTTTGGTTGGGTTTTATGGCATATAAACCATTGTAGGTTATTTAATGCCAAATCCTGTTTTACATATATATTAAATATATATGATTTGGTTTGGTTGGGTTTTATGGCATATCAACCATTGTAGGTTACTTAATGCCAAATCCTGTTTTTACATATATATTAAATATATAGGATTTGGTAAACACATTTTGAAGATACACAATTACTCTTTATACATTTATATCAAATACATATGATTTCTAAACATATTTTGTTGATAATATTATTAAACGAATCTGAATTCATTTTTTTCACACTGTTAAATTGTTTCACATATTTCTATCTAATACGAATAATTCCATCTATTATTAATCATTTGTTTGCAAAACAGTTTAATGTTTTCAAGTATTGCTATGTATCACTAACAATTCAATCAAACATCAGTCATTTGTTTACACACTATTAAATGTAAAAACAGTTCTACTTTAAACAATTTAGTTTAGTATAAGCACACAGTTTAGTTATATTTAACCCAGAGATAGGACCCTATTGGCTGCTACCACTCCGAGCCAGAGTGAACCGGAGACCGATTGCAATAAAGGGGTACTCCGCATTCCCCAAAGCTCCAGCATTACTAGAGCCTGACCATTAGATTTCTTTAAATTTCATATCCAGAACACTCGTTGTGGAGAGTCTACCCCTCTGCAGAGATGCAGTCGGTGTATACAACAGTCCTGGCCATATGCGAAAAGAAACACCATTGGTTTTGATTTGTTTTGTTTTGTTTTATGACATATCAACACTTTTGTGTCATTTTATGCAAAATTATATATATATATATATTTTTTCTTTAAGAAAAACCAAAGACCGGTTGCTTTAGGATTATAAATCTATTTCCATCCTGTTATGTGTTTCTGTTGTAAACCAAAAAAACATGAAGAAAAATTTAACAGGACTTCTTCAGATCTTATTGATAAAATAAATCAGAATAGACACGGGGGGGGGGGAAGAGGGCTGAAGAGTTATCTCCTCTTTTTTTCTCACTTCAGTTTTTTTATTTGTTTATTTATTTTATTTATTTCTATTTATTTATTCTTTTTTTATTTCACTGTCGGTTGGAATTATAGTAATTCAACTTTTTTATTTTTCTTTTATTTCTTTTATTTATTTTCTTTTTCAGCTAATTTCAATATATATATATATATATATATATATATATATATATATATATATATATATATATCTTTGTGTGTATGTGTGAGTTCATGTGATTTGTCAGCGAATAGTTTGTTGATAACAATTTTAAAGGATCCAAAGTTTTTTTTGTGTTTTTAAAATGGTTTCAAGTATTCCTAACACAAATAATTCTATTTGATTTTAAACATTTGTTTGCACACAGTTTAAATGGTTTCAAGTATAGCAAATGATTGAATAGTTCTATTTGATTCATAAATGGGACCCAAACAGGTACTACCACTTGGGGTTAGAGTGGACCTGGAAGTAATGGCAATAAAAGGGTACTTCATATTCTCCAAAACTCTACGACTTGACCATCAGGTCGTTTAGTGTCATACCCAGGTCTCTCGTTGAGGTGAGGGGAGTTTTACTCGGCTATATAGTTACAGTCAGCATTTTCTAACCCTGCCCCGGCCAACAGGATGGTAAATCTATTTAATATAAGAAATCAGTTGTTTGCACACACAGTTTAACTGGTTACAAGTATTGCTGTCTAGCGCTAATAATTCTGAAATAAATAATGTGATATCATTTCTAAAAACAGTGAAGTTAGACGCAAAAATCTACAGAAATTTACAATTAGACCAGATTATTTCTATAAAACCTTTCTTTACTAGATATATTCTAACAAACTGATCCCTTCCCCAACCTGTCTCACAGTTTGTTTTTTTTTCTTTTTTTTTTTTAATGATCATGATTCCGTACAAATAAACTCCTAATAAAAACAACAACAAATAACCAACTAATTATCTAAAGTTTATCATTAATTCCTAAGACTTCTCCTTTGAATTTCTTTTCAGACTTATTCTCTTTAACTTGATTCGGCATTAAATGACCGATGAGGTTGATATGCTGTAAAACAAAACAAACAAACATCAATTTATAAGAAATATTTAAAAAATCAGTTGTTTGCCCACACAGTTTAACTGGTTCCAAGTATTGCTGTCTATACAATATCAATTATTTGCTTATACACTGTTACATGTTTTCAAGTATTGCTATTTAACACAAATAATTCTATTTAATATAAATCTGTTCTCAGGTTAACTGGTTTCAACAACTGTCACCTCAGCACTTGCCCAGTCAGCTGGGGCTGTAGAATACACTGACTGCACCACTGCAGAGGGGTAAGACCCCCCCATAACGAGTGTCCTGGATGTGACAATAAACAATCTGATGGTGAGGTTCCAGGAGTGCTGGAGCTTTGGGGAATGCGGAGTACCCCTTCATTGTCATCGCTCCCCGATCCACTCTGGCCAGAGTGGTAACACCTGATAGGGCCCTATCTATGGTTTAAATAGAACTAACAGCATATTTATGCTAAACTGAATTGAGTAAACTGAATAGCTTGTAATAGAAATGTTTTTGACAATTAAACCGTACTTACACTTAAACTGCGTGCTTATGCTTAACTGAATTATTTGAAATAGAACTGTTTTTCGACATTAAAGCTGTATTTACACTTAACTGAATTATTACATATAACTGCTTGAATAGTTTGAAATGGAAATGTTTTTGACAATTAAACTGTGTACTTATGCTAAACTTAACTGTTTTCAATAGAACAGATTATTTACATAAAAATGGATTTGGCGTTAAATAACCTACAAAGGTTGATATGCCATAAAACCAACAAACCAAACCAAACCATCACCTCAGCACATCTGCCTTTTAGCACCTTTAAGATAAAAAAAAAGGTTTGGGTACTTGTTGGCCACAAGAGCAAATTGAATTGCCCAGTCGGAGTGTGATGTAGAATAAACCGACTGAATCTCTGCAGAGGGGTAAGACCCCAACCCCAACTAGTGTCCTGGATATTACAATAAACAACTGATAGTGAGGTTTCAGTAATAGTAGAGCATAGGGGAATGCGGAGTACCTATTCATTGCCATCGCTCCCTGGTCCAGTCTGTCCGGAGCGGTAGCACCTGATAGGGTTCTTTCTATGGGTCAAATAGAACTAAACTCCGTACTTATGCTAAACTGAATAACTTGAAATAGAAATGTTTTTGATAATTAAACTGTGTACTTATGCAAAACTGAATTGTTTGAAGTAGAACTGTTTATTTGTGTAAAAATGGAGTTGGCATTGAATAACCTACAAAGGTTGATATGCCATAAACACAAACAAATAAACAGACAATTTGAAGAATACAGTCGAGACCATTATATAGGTGTTGTAGCTTAACATGACAAGCCGATTGATCGGATCGGCCCTCTCCGACTGCTCATCTAGCCCGGTAAAAACAAAAAGATGTGCAACTGCTTTGGTTGCAGAGTCACGGACTACTCAACCACCAGGATCCCATCTTCGAACATTACGGTTGACCGCGTTTTGTGTGCGTGTAGAGAGTATCCCTTTCCAGGGGTGCTGTAAAATACAGCTTGGCTCACAATATGAGACAAGGTTTTAAAAAATTCTCACTGTGCGGTAAAAAAAAAGCGATACACCGGAAGAGAGTGACCTATGAACTGCATGATAGTTATTTCTGCTCGATGACGATCACACCTGCCATTCCGAAGATAGCGGAAGCGACACACTGCAATGGCCAATAATCGAAAGAAATCGCGCAGGTGAGCTCGGCTGATAATATGGGACAAGGTGAAGGTCCCACTTCAGAGTGATGCACCTGAAGAGAGTGACCTGTGAACTGCATGACAGTTATTTCCGCTCGATGACGATCACACAGGCCATTCCAAAGATAGCGGAAGTGACACATCCCGATCGCCAGATATCGGAAGAAATTGCTGAGGCGTGGAGGCGTGTTCATATCTCCGCGTGGGAGTTTGAAGGTAACATAAGGCCGACGAATTGAACAGAAGGCGGTGAAAATATTCCGCTGTTCACGAAGCTGACCTCGTCGTCACTCTGTGTGCGTTGTCTCGGTCATCGTCTACTTACATCGAAGAGTTCAAGCCTCATAGACGAACGATTCTAATTCCGCTCCTGACTGCTCCTACTTCACACAAGCATCCGTCGAGAAAATAAATATGTATTATTATATATAAATTCCGTGTTGTCGTTTGTTTGACCAGAGAGCGGAATGTAACAGTGTGTCGGCGAATTCTATAACTCCAGCCGATATTATTGATTTAACGATAATTCTTGGAACTCTTAAAAATTTTAGAGCACTTTACATTTCCCTAAGCTTCTAAAGAGACAACCATCTGGAGGTTGCAGGTTCAATCCTTAGCACTTGTACTCTGTTATGGTTAACGGAATCAGAGCAAGCCATCATGGTGGATTAAATAAAGGACGTGGTTCGAAGTTCCATGTAGGTTCCCGAGTTCGAAAACCACCTGAAGAAGGCAGGAGGACATATCAGACGAAACATTGTGAATATAACAATAGAAATGAAGACAATCGAGGATCATTAAATAAGTTTCCAGACTTTTTTCGTATGGGCACTTTTATTGATAGTACACAAATGAAACTCTAGTCCCCTTCGATGTAATCTTCTCAGGCTGCAATGCACTTGTTGTACCGTTCAAACCACTTCTGGAAGGCCCCATGGAAGTCCTCTTGTGTGAGCGTGTCAATGACCTTCGGCTCGGCCTCTTTCATCTCCTCAATTGTCTCATAACGACAGCCTCTGAGCTGAGGGAATAACCAAAAGTCACAGGGAGCAAGGTCTGGACTATAGGGAGGCTGAGGAACTGCCTTGATGCCCCTCTTGGTCAAATAGTCTGTGACAAGGATGGAGTTGAAGACTGGTGCATTGTCCAGGTGGAAATGCCACTGACCCGATTTGAAGAGTGCTGGCCTCTCTCCTAGGAATCTCTTCTTGAACTCCCTTAAAACCTCAACATAGTAACCCTAACCGTTTGGCCAATCAACTGAGGTGTATTGACTTCCTTGCTCCTCACACACCTCTCATAATCCCTAACAGACTCGCTACCTTCCTTGAATCTCTTATGCCACTCAAAAACTGATGCTCGATTCATGCAAGATGGTCGAAAAGCAGTCTGAAGCATTGCATACGTTTCTGTGGCATTTTTTCCAAGTTTAAAACACAATTTTGTTGCATATCGTTCTTCCTCACGTCCAGATTGCAATTTTTGAAATTCACCAGCTGTGACAATCAGGCTTTAGTAGTATGTAATTCCTGTTGTAGCTGTTGATTTGAACCTGAAATCATAAAAATTGATCAGTCATCTCATAAGACGTATAGCAATAACATACTGAATTCTCAAGAGTCTGCGACAATTTTAAATGCCTGAACAAAAAAAGTGTGGGCTCCCAAGTCTGACGTGAAACACCTGAAGAAAGGCGAAGAACGCATCGACCGAAATGTTGTGAGTATAGCAATAAAAATAAAGACAACAGTTGGAATGTTCTAAGTGATACAAAATTATCAAGCTACATCTCAGAAATTTAGATAAATAAAGACTGAAGAGAAATTCGGTTCGGCAATATTTTTTGTTAATTACAATACCAAAAATTCTCTCTTTGGCAATCTTCACTAACAGCTCACACAATTTTGCCATCCAAATGACACAACTCCTCAATAAGTAGAAATAATCGTTTGTAGTTCTGCTCGAAACCGGTGAAGCCACGAGTCAGCTTCACAAGATTTAAAAAAAAAAAAAAAATCTGAGAATACTCACGTATGGCCGTAAGGGCGGGATCCCTGTGGCTAACGTGCTAGGCTGCGACATTGTTGTTTGCGAGTTCGAAACCCAGTCATGCTATCACGTTCATTTTCAGACTAATACCGTTTGGAAAGGTGTGAACCACCCCTTATCCTCATAGCTATGAGCAAAATCATTGGTCTAATGAGTAGAGTGTTCGACAATGGTCTGGGAGACTGTGGTTCAATCCCAGGTCGAGTCATACCAAAGACTTTAAAATGGTACTGGATGCCACTCAGCACTATAAGGTGAGGATCAAGTGTAAAGTATAGCAATCATAGGAATGGAGTAGCACCCTCCCCTACACCTTGGTGTTGTAGCTTTTAAAACGGGAACTCTCGGGTCACCCTCGATAAGGTCGCTAACTTTACTTACTTTACTATCGTTGTTTTATAAGGATGTCTTTGGCATTAAATAACCCATGAAGTTTAATATGTCATCAAAAAAAAAAAAAGCTGAACGTAAGGCTATGATTTTATTTTCTTCTCAAGTCTGTTTTATATCGTAACATAGACCTGGGTGCTGTTTCTTAACTATTTCTAACAAGGACGGTAGTTGAAATTTAAATATCTTAATCGGTTAAACTGTCAACTAATCTTCATGTCCGTGTCCTGCTCGACCAGAATACACAGAGTGCAAGCCGGCTGTACAATCAGCCCTGCCGTACAGCTGTAGCTGGTCTGTCTGTCCTCTTATTACTTCTTGAATATAGAGAGCCATTAGTTCTAGAGATTCGTTGTAGTAGCTATTGAAAAAGGAGCCTTCGGGTCACTCTCGACAAAGGTCACCAATTTTACTTTACTTTTCACCTTTAGTTCCAGAGAAAGAACCCCCATATTTCTTTTGCAACAACCAATATGATGCGGGTTTTTCCCATGTTGCGTGAACGGTAGGGTGTATCAGAGATGATCAGTCTCTGATAGGGTCTGCAGGGGAGGGGAGTATGATGTTGGAAGACCCAAAACTCTCCAAGGAACCAAGCAAAACATCACTGACGACACCCTCCAGCGCTAAATGTATTAAGACGTATATTTAAAATGTGTGGAACTCTCTAAAACTAAATCCCTTTAAAAATGATACTCTTGTCAACTGACGCTTGATCGTACTAACACCAAAGACCTCCGTTAATAACAGACATTGAAAACGAACTTATCCTAACGAGAATTCCTTGTCTTTTGATTTTTTCATCATTTAAAATCTGCTTAATCATCCCAACAATTTTGTTTTAGTTTTTTATATAGTACTATACATATACTTTTGGAAGCTTGTGCTGTTTTGAACAAAGCCAGGAAGAGGCACTCCACAAAACGCTATTTGTACAGCCACTCACCGCCCATCTTACAAACCATCTAATTAAAACAAATAAGACATGATGGGTACTCGTGAAGAAGTAAAGACGAACTCACAAGTGATGTTCTCTTGTGGACATACCAGCAAAGACTTACATACATCAGCTCTGTGCGGACACTGGATGCTGTCTTTAGGATCGACTAAAAATGATGGCTGGTAGGAACGGATGGGGAGAGAGAGAGTGTGGGTCAAAGGAATCCGTTAATTCTTAATGATGATCATGATGATTCACACATCCATGTAAATATGCTATCTATGCCCGTCCTCGTCTAAACAAAAAATCTCACCTCCACGAGCATATACTTAGGTATTCTGATATCGAAGTCCTGATGATGGTAACTGAAACCGAAACGTTCAATGTCGACTTTACATCATAATAAATTCACCTATTTAGATTATTATGTTTTTCTGCTATCTTTATATGCAACACCTATACGCGTGCATACACCTAGAGACATTTCCGCACCTGGATGCACACACATTATTGCACCAATGTGCATCCAAGAGAAGAAGAATTTATAACATAACATCTGTTCATTTGTTGTTAGGGTCCGAAAAAAAGCAAGGTGTAGTCTATGTGGAAAAAATTAAAGGAATTTCAGATGTTATAAGAGAGAAAAAAATTTCCTTTTTTTTTAAATATGAATACTTCTATTGATTTTTTGACTTTCACTGTTTATTTTTATTCTTTGATTTCAACTGAACTGCTAATTAAAGTGGTCAGTTGTTTAGTTGCTATTTAGTTATTTTTATTTTCTTTAGTGTATTTAAAGCATCAGTTATTTATACCACTTGTTTACGGCAAAATTTACGAGTTGTTATTTATATAACTCAATAGAAAAGAATCAAATACAAAATCAAAAAAAGGCGCATTGCGCATGGGCGTAACGATTCAAAATGGCGCCAAATCAACCAAATCAGACTATGTTTTATGGATTGGATTGGTTTGTTGTTGTTTTATTTTATGGCACATCAACCATTGAGGATTATTTTATGCCAAAGCCATTCTTCTGGCCACGTACACAACTAAGATAAGCTCAGTAAATATTGGCCAAATGAGTAGAGTGTTCACCAATGGTCAGGGAGACTGGGGTTCAATCCCAGGTCGAGTCATACCAAAGACCCAAAAAATGGTACTTGATGTCGCCTTGCTTAACATTGAGCATTATAAGGTAAGGATCAAGGGTAAGTGGAGCATCCAGAGAAAGGGGTAGCGCCCTACTCTACACCTCAGAGTAGAAGCTATTGAAAAGGGAACCATCCGGTCACTCTCGACTAAGGTCACCATCAAAAACTAGCTATGTAAACTCTTGAAATAATGAAAACACCTTTGAAATTATCAAAAGAATCCTTTCCTCCTCCTCCTTAAACGGAAGCATCGGTATCATCATAGACCGCTTTTTACTAAGAGAATCCCTCAGCTATAGTTTGAACAGTATCATTAATGTTCTTCTACAAGGATGTCTTTGGCATTAAACAACCCACGAAGGTTAATATGCCTTTAACAAAGAAACCTAAGAGAAGCCAACAGTTTCATGCATCATCAATCCAAATATAAAAAGAAAAAAATTATATATAAAATTAAAGATACCTTATTGGTAGGATTTCTTTGTTTAATGTCATATTCGTTCATAAGAATGTAGGTTCTTAAGGAATACCGCCCTGCTGGCAAAGGCTGTAGAATACACTGACTGCATCTCTGCAGTAAGATCCCCCCGACTTGTCTCCAGGATATAATACAAAAAAAAAACCCTGTTGGTGGGGCCTCAATCTAGAATCTTTGGGACGAACGGGGAATACCTCTTTATTGCCATTATTCCAAGATCCACTCGGACTCGGAGTGGTAGTACCTGTTAGAGTCCTATCTATAGGCGAAATAGAACTGTTCAATCATTTACAAAGGATTGTTAGTAGTAGTTATTTAAAACCATACAGGTGCATGAAAATTATTTATATTAGATGTGAATTCTAGATAAATAGAATCACTAATGTTAAATAGCATGGCTTAAAACCATTTAACTATGCGCAAACAAATGATGAATATCAAATAGAATTATTTATATTAGATAGCAATACGTGAAACCATTTAACTGTGTGCAAGCAAATGATTAATATTCAATAGCAATATTTGAAAGCATTTAACGGCGTGCATAGAAATTAATAATGTCAAATGGAATGATTAGGTTTAGATAGAAATACTCGAGACCATTTAACTATGTGCAAACAATAAATAGCGATACTTGAAATCATTTGACAGTGTGCAAGCAAATGTGATCTGACATCTCATTTAAAGATAAAGTTACGGACGAATTATATATATATATATATATATATATATATATATAAACTATTTCGTTTAGTCAGAAACTAACCTACTACAGTTTCGCCTAAGCGGCTCATCAGGGTATCTGATATATATATATATATATATATATAATGACTAACAGAAATAAAGTGAGACACTAACGTTTGAATGCTGATCGCCTGTAAAAAGAAATGTCAAACCTCCAGATTGTATAAATAGAGGTACCGAGCGGTCAGGGTGGACTTGTTAAAGTGGAGGATATTAGTCGGGAGGATATTTGTCCGTTGAATTTCTTTTGAGAGACCGACTTCAGAGAGAGAAATACTTCAGTGATACTTTGGCCGGTACTCGCTTGTTTCAAAGCGATTCTGTTATTGTTCTAGGCAAGACTGTTGTTTTGCAGATAATAACAATTTTTTGTTTGTCTCATTTTTTGTTTAATGTATTTTTTTCGGTTGGAATGAAATACTTACGCTTTTGTTAAGTTATCTGTTAGTTATTTCATCTTTTCATGCACATGTGAACGTTACAATATATATATATATATATATATATATAATATCAATTCCTCTATTCAAATATAATCTATTTACAGGGCATGAGGTTAAGTTTATAAGGATGCATAACGCCTACTTGGGAAGATGTAGTCCCAGAAGCGACCGTGTCCTCTGTAGGGAACACGTACCTTCAAGACACCTTAGGTCAAGTAATCGAGCATTTTCACCATGACTAGTTAATTGGCATCGGTTATGTGTGATAAGGACCGGTGACCCATTGTTAGAGTTTCGGCTTCTGCATTCTGTGATTGTTGGTTTAATCTCCAGGGGTGGAGATCACGGTATGCAATGCTGATGAGACCTATTAAATCGAAACAGCTGTTCAGTGTTCCGCATGTAGATGTTTGTTGGATTTTCTCGTTATGGTAATTCAATTAATACGATATCATTTCTTCTGTTCAGATATTTTATATATATATCAATAACTTTTCTTGCTGTCAATGATATATATATATATATATATATCATTGATATATATATATGCTGTCAATGATATATATATATATATATATATATATATATATATATATATATATCATTGACAGCAAGAAAAGTTATTGATATACTCCATTATAAATTTATTTCAACGGTTCATCAACCGGCTCATCAGATGGAGCTGGAACAGAAGTTTCTTTTTACCGTTAACATCGGGGAATACATTTAACCTTAAGTAAAGTATTCATGGGGTTATAATTTACATATACATACATATATAAAAAATAAACAAGAAGAAACATATATATATATATATATATAGGGTTAGAAAATCTTCCAATATATAATAGGTAAATACGCAAGTCCTATTTGGATTATTCTTTTTAATACTATTTACAGACTTAAATGATATATATATAGTAGGTATCATACAATAACTGATGTTTATACAACAGCATTGCTTCTAACAAAGCCTTCATCAGGTGATGACTCTGGGTTCGGACATGGTTTCGGGACCGAAGCATCATTATCACTAGCCCAGAGCTCCCCAGCAGTGTCTCACGACACCACCAGACTTTGTCAGATTTTTTTCGCTTTATAGGATTGCCAGATATATAAAACAGGGTTTGGCATTAGATAACCCTGATGATTTGACATGCTATAAAATACAAACCAACCAATAAATTACACTGGATACCATGGGGAAGAGTCAATTTAGTAACTCATCTAAATACTGACTAGACTCTATTGCTTAACTTTAGATTTACTCACATCAGAGGAAACGAACTAATCTAATTGGAAGAAGGAAAAAATATTTTTTTGACATCCGCTATAATCTTTGAGCCGCTCAACTTGGCACTCAACCTGACTATTTCTTTATATCTCATCCGATTGAAACAATAAAAAAAAATACGACTAAATTTTGGTGCAATTTATTCGGTCTCGTTTGATAAATCTTTGTTTTGCTTCCAAAAAATTATATACCGACGTTTGGGACCGTGGTTTGATGATCAATAGATTTTTTTTAAAATCTTTATTCCGTCGCTGTTTATCCGGATATACTTAGGTTAGAAACAATATTGGGGAAGTCTATCTATCTATCTATCTATGTGGTATATTCAATAAGTTTCCAAACTTTTTTGTACAGGCATTTAAAATGTCTTAGACTCTTGAAAATTCAGTATGTTCTTGCTATACGTCGTATGAGATGACTGGCCAATTTTTATGATTTCAGGTTCAAATGAACAGCTACAACAGGAATTGAAATACACCCTACTAAAGCCTGATTTTCACAGCTGGGGAATTTCAAAAATGCAATCTGGACGTGAGGACACTTTAGAAGAACCATATGCAATTAAATTCTGTTTTAAACTTGGAGAAAATGCCACAAAAACGTATGGAATGCTTCACACTGCTTTTCGACCATCTTGCATGAATCGAGCATCAGTTTTTGAGTGACATAAGAGATTCAAGGAAGGCAGCGAGTCTGTGAGGGATTATGAGAGGTGTGGGAGGAGTAAGGAAGTCAATACACCAGAGTTGATTAGCCAAAGGGTTAGGGTTTGGGTTAGGGTTACAATGTTGAGGTTTTAAAGGAGTTCAGGAAGAGATTCCTAAGGAAGAGGCCAGCACTCTTTAAATCGGATCAGTGGCATTTCCACCAGGACAATGCACCAGTCCACAACTCCATCCTTATCACTGACTATTTGACCAAAATGGGCATCAAGACAGTTACTCAGCCTCCCTATAGTCCAGACCTTGCTCCCTGTGACTTTTGGTGATTCCCTAAGCTCAGAGGCTGTCGTTATGAGAGAATTGAGGAGATGAAAGAGGCTGTGACAAAGATCATTGACACGCTCACACAAGAGGACTTCCATGGGGCCTTCCAGAAGCTGTCGGAACAGTGCAACAAGGAGATTACATCGAAGGGGACTAGAGTTTCATGTGTGTACTATCAATAAAAATGCCCATACGAAAAAAGTCTGGAAACTTATTTAATGATCCTCGTATCTATATATATGTGTTTGTGTGTATGTGTGTGTGTGCGTGTGGTTTGGGAGAAGTTCTTTATTTAAGCATGTTTCATTAAATAATAAAGACACATTTTGTTTATATAATTTTATCTGGATCCTTTCAAGTTTCCTGACAAGTGTTTTGGTTTCAGGTTGGAATTGGTGGATGAATTTACCCAAATTGTTCTGATCGCTTTCAGACCTTTCATAAGCCATCATCAGGGATTGTTTGCAAGGGTAAAGACTTTTTTTTAATTTTCAAAGTTATTTTACATCATAGCAAAATATATGTAAACGCATACTTGGATTAAACTGAGATGCCGATGACATCAAACGAATGTAAAACAACGCAATCAACGGAAATAGAATATTATCAATAATACATACATACATACATACATACATATATATATATATATATATATATATATATATATATATATATATATATATATATTATCTTGATCCCGATTCACGAAAAACAACAAGACTCGAACCTCTACGCAAGAAAATCACAAAGAAGAAATATTCTATGGTCTTTAACAAAGCTTGTTTGAATAATAATAAGCTGCCGAAATACAGAATATATATATATATATATATATATATATATATATATATATATATACATATATATATATTTAATTCATGGAATTTAGACTCCAACCCTTGGGTTTCATGGACTTTTTTTTACAAAACAGGTGTCGCAGCCTAAATTCCATGAATTAAATATACATATATACATATACATATATATATATGTATATATTATTATTATTATTATTATATAATAGCTCTATCCTAGATATTGAGCACTCTCCATACTATATTGCTCTTGGTTCGACACAAACCCAAAAAGTGATTTAGTGACAACCAGCACTGTTATAATATATATATATATATATATATATATATATATATATATATATATATACTGAAGTGTTATGATACAATGAAACAGTCTGTCTGTGGATGACAATATATATATATATATATATATATATATTTCCTTCATATCTGTCTATATGTGTATGTTCTGATGTATCCTTGTTTGTTCATGTATATCAAATTGGTTGTTCTTGTGAATAGTTTCTGGTTTCTTTATTTAATGGCATATAAACCTCTTATATCAACAGTGGAAATTCAATGCCAAAGTGATCCATATATAAGAACAGGAAGAATACTATCTAACCTATTGCAGAGGGAATCAGGAGGTTCATGCCTTTTTCAAAAATACTTGCCTGTAAGTCAAGGTAATGGCATAAGCGGAATTCTAACACGGTCCAGCGCTTTAACGATTAAGCCTGGTAGACTCCAGAACGAACGAACGAACGAACGGACTGCGATGGATAAATAGATAGGTAGTTTGATTTGGTTTGGTTTAGTTTGGTTTGGTTTTATGGTATAAAATCAATCATCATCATCATCTTGTCGTGGCACCAGCACGGATATCCTTGACCTTCTCTTGCCACTCCACCCTATCGTTCATCGCTTCTGGCAGGTCCTCGGGGCTACATTCCGTATCCTAACAGAGCTACTGGATGTAGGTTCGAGCTGGTTGCCCTGCTTTTGCTCGGCCATGTGAGAGGTTCCATAGGAGAACATCACTTATGAGCTCGTCCTTGCTTCTCCAGCAGTGACCTGCATGTCTGGTTAGTCTAACTTTGATAGTTTTCGTGATGGGTGGTAGGTGGCCGTATAGCAGCTGCTTTGTGGAGGTGTTGCCTCCAGGACTTGTTCAATATTGATGGCACCATTCTTGTGCAGTTGCTGTCAAGCTTCTTCTCCATTCGTTTAGTTAAAGTCCATGTAGCGCATCCATACAGCGGTATCGACAAGACCGCTGCTTTGAAGAAACTGCGTTTCATTTTATCGGTCAGGTTAAAATCCATTGTGGGATATTTTAACGCAAAATGGGAAGGGGTTGACCGATAGATTAATTCCACTCCTGTTTCTTAATTGTTCTAACACCTAACATTTTGACCCCCTCTGCCCACGCCTATGAATGAAATAATTTGTAATTTGATTTCCATTTTTAGTCTTATTTTTATGCTTGCTTTTATTTTTATTTTATTTTATTATTTTTTTTTCTATTTTTTTATTTTTATTTTCTAATTTTAATTTTTTATTTTTTAAATCCTTTATTTTATCTTCTGAATATGAACTCCAACTCCACATTCGCTACTCTGCGACGAGAGAGAAGCATGTAAATAGTCATCTGACGAGACGGAGAGTATAATAATATTCTCTGCCGAAATAAATTTATTATGACGACTTAACCGAGTTTGAGTCTCCATCAAATTGTACTATATATATATATATATATATATAATAAGTATATGATTTATAAACGTATTTCGAAGATACAAAGTTAAATGATCAAACAGTTTTATTTCTAACAATTCAATTTAGTATGAGTCAAAGTATTGCCATGAATCACTGCGTTGTGTAGTGGCTCGTACCACGTGACTTCCGGTATCGCGGAAGTATAAGAGCAGAAGCAGAAAGATAAGCTGACAGATAGCCCTGACGTCGTCGGTCAGTAGTAAGTCCAACAGCGAGAGATTAATTATACTAATCGGACTGTACCACTTGAGTTAATAAATAATTAACTCTATTTCACTGGGTATATTTTCCTTGCTACGATACAACACACTGTGAAACAAAAGTTATAAGGCTGAGCTGTAATACTGTTAATAGGTTGCTTTATATCAGCAAAATAAACGCAGAGTCATTATGCAGGACACATGGCGTAACGGTTATAGGCTTTGGTTCCCTAAGTTTCTAAGGAAGCAATCATCTGGAGGTTGCAGGTTCAATCCTGACTGCAGGCGAGTAACAATACAGGAATACTTAACACTTGTACCCGGTTATGGCTAACGGAATCAGAACAGACGACCGTCGTGGATTCAATAAAGTAGTTCGAAATCCGGTGAAGGTTCCCGAGTTCGACAAACACCGGAGGACATTTCGGCCGAAACGTTGTGGAAATAACAATAAAGATGAAGACAATTGTCCGAAAACCCTTAATGATAAAAATCATCAAGCTTCGTCACAGAAGTTTAGACAACTAAGTCATTTATTTCTTTTGGTCTTATGGCATATCAACCATTGTAGGTTATTTAATGCCGAATCCACTTTATACGTATATATTAGATGTATATGATTTGTAAACATAAGTCACCAAAGTAAAATGGTTCCAAGTATTGCTATGTATCCCTAACTATTCAATTTAACAACAGTCATTTGTTTAAACACAGTTAAATGATCTAATCGTTCGTTTTCAAACAATTCAATTTAGCATTGACTCATTTATTTGCAAACAGTTTAAATGTCAAACATTTCTATTCGACCCATAGATAGGATCCTATCAGGTACTACCATTACGAGCTCGAATAGACCTGGGAGCGATGGCAATGAAGAGGTATTCCATATTTCCCAAAGCTCAGTATTACTGAATCCTCACCACCAGATTATTTAGCGTCATTACCAGGACGCTCGTTAGGAGAGTCTTACCTCTCTGCACATATTCAGTCAGTGTATTCTACAGCCCCAGCTGACTGCCAGATAGATAGATAGATAGATGTGGACAAAGTCAGAAAATTGATTTTTGAATCAGGTAAAATAACCATAAATATATTTTTTAAAAACCTCTACGTCAAATAGATATTTATTTTCGATGGCGTTTATTTTATCAAATTCCCAGTTGACCTTTTGCTAGAATTGAATGGTTTAATTGGATACCAAGAAAGTCTTGGTGCCTTTCTTTTTTATTTAATTTATTTATGTTTGCATCGCTGTCTACCAAAAACTTGGCGATTTTTAATGCCATTACATAATCTTTGGCTTTTCTTCATACATCTACGCTTTCATTCCTATCAAAATGTGTTATATAATTAAGGAATGATTTTTTTATATTAATCATTTTTCGTTAATTATATTTTATCATTCAGTTTGATTGGGCTTTGAACTATTCGGGATAAGAGTTTATGTGCATAGTCAATTGGTACAGTTTACGCTCGTGCGCAAAGGATATGACAATCACCATTGTCATAATAAAACCCAGGAAGGAAATGGAGCTGGAGTGTGGATGACGTCATGACCGGAAGAGATGGTCCTGAGAATTTGAGCATTTTGAAAAAAAGTTTGTTGAAATTGAGATTGGACTATGGAGGCAGTTAGTCGAGTTTCTGCCATTGAGGCAGAGAGTTGAGTTCTCTACCGTTGCGGCGGCGGTTAAGGTTTTCGGGTCTCTACAGACAGAGATTATAAACACCACAAGATGCGCCGCGCGTTGGAGGGGTCAGCATAGTAAGAATTGTGTCTCTCTCCTCGGGTTGAAGAACCAAAGTCAGAAATTAATAAACCCGTTCGTATCTGAACAACAGAGTCTACTTGTGTTTCGTGTTTGTAGATCCTCTTTATATATATATATTAAAAATATAAGATTTGGTTTAGTTTGTTTTCATGGTATATCAACTATTGTGTGTTATTTAATGCCAAATCCTCTCTCTATATATATATTTATTAAATATATAGGGTTTGGTTTGGTTGGCTTTTATAATATATCAACTATAGTAGGTTATTTAATGCCAAATCCTCTCTCTCTCTCTCTCTCTCTCTCTCTCTCTCTTTCTCTCTCTCTCTCTATATATATATATATATATTAAATATATAGGATTTAGTTTGGTTGGCTTTTATAATATATCAACTATTGTAGGTTATTTAATTCGAAATCCTCTCTGTCTCTGTTTCTCTCTCTCTCTCTCTCTCTATATATATATATATATATATATATATGTATGTATGTATGTATATATATATTAAATATATAGGATTTGGTTTGGTTGGCTTTTATAGTATATCAACTATTGTAGGTTATTTAATGCCAAATCCTCTCTCTCAATATATATATATATATATATATATATATATATATATATATTAAATATATAGGATTTGGTTTGGTTGGCTTTTATAGTATATCAACGATTGTAGGTTATTTAATGCCAAATCCTTTTTACAATTATATATTAGAAATATATGTAACTTGTAAACACTTTTTGTAGATAACATTCTTAAACGAGTCTGAGCTCTTTTACACACAGTTAAATGATTTTAAGTATTACTATGTAACAGTCACAATTTAACATCAGTCATTTGTTTGCACACATTTTGTTCTATTTAACACAAAGATAAGACCTTTACAGGTGCTACTACCCCGGGTCAGAGTGAACATGGGTGCAATGGCAATGAAGGGGTACTCCACATTCCGTATAACCTTCAGATGGTTTCATTTTATATCCAGAACACTTGTTGGGGGTGGGGGTCTTACCAGTCTGCAGAGATCCAGTCGGTGTGTTCTACAGTCCCAGCTGACTGGGCTTAAAATACTTGAACGCATATGTTCGTAGGATAGACTACTATTGACCAGATCTGACCTTATGTCAGTACTACGCGATCGTTGCACCACATGGACGACATGAATCTTTTTTATTTACATTTACCTTTCCTGTCCCGCGATGACATGTGTCCTTTGCCACATCGTCGTACTTGCACGCGTTTAATCTTTCCAATTTTACTTACATTTCCACGCAAAGATTTTAGTTAACTTACAATTTTACGAAACTAAATGATAAGACAATTAATATAATCAGTTATCGAGAGAATATTTAATATGATTAATTACCACTCTAATTATTTGACTAGTCCAGTCGTCTGGGGCTGTAGAATACACTGACTGCACCTCTGCAGAGGGGTAATCACCTCCCTACGAGTGTCCTGGATATCATATTGTGTCATATCCGCTCGGGCAGGATATGACACAAGGTCAATATTTAAGCGAAGTTTAACAGGTTTGAAATCAGAGTATTCCTTCTCCTAGATTAGTTGCCTCACCAAGGCTGAAGAACTCAGTCTGTCCTACTATTTACCCGTAGCTAGAGGGAGAATATTTGGATTCATACCTTTCCGAAGGGTATTAGTGCTATGCGAAAGGCAATCAGTTTCGTCCAAGATTTGAATTCGTGTCGCCGGGTCCATTTCCTACGACGATAGCCATTACACCACGGGCACCTCATCGAATGTCCTGATATGACACTAAACAATCTGATGGTGAGTTTCCCGCTATACTGGAGCTTAGGGGAATGCGGAGTACCCTTTCATTGTCATCGCTCCCAGGTCCACTCTTGCCCGGATCGGTAGCACCTGATAAGGGTCCTATCTATGAATTAAATAGAACTAAGGCATACTTAAGCTAAATTCAATTGTTTGGTTAAACTGAATAGCTTGAAATAGAAATGTTTTTGACAATCAAACCGTACTTACATTTAAACTGCGTGTTTATGCTAAACTGAATTATTTCAAATAGAACTGTTTTTTAACATTGAAACTGTATTTACATTAAACTGAATTGTTTAACATAGAACTGTTTTTTGACATTTAACTGTGTGTAAACAAAATCTGTACTTATACTAAACTGAATTAGCTGAATTAGAACTGCTTGAATAAACTGAATAGCTCGAAATAGAAATGTTTTTTACAATTAAAATATACTTACATTTAAACTGCGTGCTTATGCTAAACTGAATTATTTGAAATTGAACTGTTTTTGACATTAAAACTGTACTTACACTAAACTGAATTGTTACATATAACTGTTTGAATAGTTTGAAATAGAAATGTTTTTGACAATTAAACTATGCTTATGCTAAACTGAATTGTTTTAAAGAAAACTGATTATTTACATAAAAATGGATTTGGCGTTAAATAACCAACAACGGTCGATATATCATAAAACCCAACAAACCAAACCAAACCTAATTATTTAACAAACGATTTTATTGTATTTCTTGAGTAAATTGCAATAAATAATCCAAAAGATATTGCTAAAACAGACAAAACCAAAGCAAAATTCAAAGTTTTATCATATTTACTGAGAAATTTAACAATTCATTCGCTAACATGTTCTATTATTTTCTATT
Source organism: Sepioteuthis lessoniana (assembly GCA_963585895.1). Taxonomy (NCBI): domain Eukaryota; kingdom Metazoa; phylum Mollusca; class Cephalopoda; order Myopsida; family Loliginidae; genus Sepioteuthis; species Sepioteuthis lessoniana. The sequence continues at coordinate 101,828 of CAUZXS010005128.1, read as the reverse complement.
TCTGAATGTTGTCAGTAATATCAGCTACAACTTTTTTTATGCGAATATGACTTGACAAATCTAATTCTTAATGTTTTTTTGTACGTGTTAGATGTCTTTCATCTCAAATACACCCTCCTTGTTAAAATGAGTTGACAAATCAAGCCCTTCCCACGTTACGAAACAAAAATATTCCTCCTGTTCTATCGTAAGAGTTAGTATTTTCTAATCGCAGTCAGCCCTCCACCTCAGTAGACATTTTAGTCCAGTCGGCTGAAACTGTAGAATACACCGACTGCATCTCTGCAGACGGGTAAGACCCTCACCAACGAATGTCCTTGATATGACACTAAACAATCTGATGGTAAGGATTCAGTAATGCCGGAGCTTTGGGGAATGCGGAGTATCCCTTCATTGCCATCGCTCCTTGGTCCACTCTAGCTCAGAGTGGTAGACCCTGATAGAGTCCTATCTATGAGTCAAATAGAACTGTTTGACATTTAAACCAAGTGCAAACAAATGATTTATGATAAATTGAATTGTTATAGATAGAACTGTTTTACTAACTGTGTTTAAACAATTAACAGATGTTTTATTGAATTGCTATTAATACATAGCAATACTTGAACTGATGCTAAATTGAACTGTTAAAATGAAACTGTTTGATCATTTAACTGTGTGCATATACAAAATGTGTTTACAAATCATATATATATATATATATATATATATATATATATGATTTGTAAACACATTTTGTTTATGCACACCGTTAAATTTGGCATAAAATAACCCAGAATAGTTTATATGCTTTAAAAACAAACCAAACCAAACTACCACGGCTTGATCTGCTTCGTTCACGTGATATACTCGTTGCAACCAGCACGTTCCAAAATATTGCAAAACTTTTGACTCACCCGAGTGAAGTGACGATAAAAATAAAAATCGAATTTTTTGTTTTTTCATCTAGTGATTTGTATTGTCTTTGTGTTTTTTTTTGGGGGGGGGAGGTACTTTCCAAATCCGAGAGACCACTCAAACAGACTGAGGGGGTCTCATGGTGTAATAGTTAAAGCGATGGACTGCAGAATCGTAGTAAGCGAGTTCGAACTCCAGTTGCGCTATTACGTTCACTTTCGGGCAAATACCCTTAGGAAAGGTATGAACCCCCTTATCCTCCCAGCTATGGGTTAAATAGTACCACTACTGTTCTTCTAGGAGAATAGCTTTGGCATTAAATAACCTTACAAAGGTTGATATGCCATTAAACAAAGAAACCAAATCAGACTGATGAATGTTTAAGCCGATAACATCAAACATTTGAACAATCTAATCTATAAAACAAACTGAAAACAATGGCAGTATGATCATATTTACCAACACAAGGTCAATTTTTAAGCGGAGATTAACAGGTTTGAATTCAGAGTTTTCCTTCTCCTATACTAGTTGCCTCACCAAGGCTGAAGAACCTATTTACCCCTAGCTGGAGGGAGAATAATTGGATTCATACCTTTCCCAAGGGTATTCTATTTACCAACCCCTCCGCTCGGGCAGGATATGACACAAGGTCAATTTTTTAAACAGAGTTTCACAGGTTTGAATTCAGAGTTGTCCTTCTCCTAGACTAGTTGCCTCACCAAAGCTGAAGAACCCAGTCAGTCCTACTATTTACCCATAGCTGGAGGGAGAATAATTGGATCCATACCTTTCCCAAGGGTATGAGTGCTTTGAGAAATGCGATCAGTCTCGTCCAGGATTTGAACTCATGTCGCCGGGTCCATTTCCTACGACGATAACCATTACACCACGGACACCTCCAAAATGGCAGTATGATAGACCCATTATAATAAGGATAATGTCAATGATATAACTCATGACTATCATTTGGTACAAACGCTTCATATGACCTGTGAATGAAATGCAGATCTTGACTCACAGACAGAAATCGATGCTCAAATATCTTAGATGACACTTTCTTTAATGGAGAGACATTATGGCGTTTCTTTCAAAAATTTCACTTTAAACTGCTTTCAGTTAAATAAAGAGAATAAAAACAAATGTTTCTTGGGAAGACAAGGGGAAAAAAATCAAGTCAAATACAAACAGCAACTCGAAGAGAACCGATAAATCAAACCATTTAAAACTCAAATTTCGAAACGGGTTTCATTTTTCATCGCAATTCAGATCTTGTTCTACTGTTGCAGTTTTTTTTTCTGTTTTCGTTTTCGTTTTTTGTTTTCTTCGTTCTTTTTATTTTGTCTTTTTTTTGGGGGGGGTAACTCTAAGCACTACTTCTCGCCTCCAAACAATGCGAACGTAATAAGCAGAATTTCTAACAGATTTTCAAAAGTCGAGAAAATCAGAACGGATTTTAATATACTTTCTTCATTGTATAAATTAAAGAAAACACTTGTTCGGCGAAAATACATTATAACAAATTTCACTTGCTATAACTTAAGGCTTAACTAATTTGATTGTTATGATTAACTAATTTAAACCTGTTTAAAACGTACGGTTTAATTGTAAAATAATTTAAGGATTTTAATTGATTATATATATAGTCATCCACAGACAGATCTGTTTCGTTCTATCAGAACTCATCAGTGCAGCTAGACATACTAGCATCCCGTAGCTGGGTTCGAAAGCTGGTTAACTCAAACGCCAATCCTAGCCTCTACCCACTCAGCCACGAGGAAACGGTAACAGTGAAGTAAATTTTAAACAGTTATGAATCACAATTACTATTGTTTACATACATCCGGTTAACGGCTACCGAGAGCTCAATTCATATTTGAAGAGCCTTGCAATAAACGCTAATGGTAACGCGATTACTTCATTCGCTTCGAGAACTCAACCCTACGTGGGTCGGGGAGTATATATATCAATATATATATATATTTATATACATATATATATATATATATAGTGTATGTATATATATATATAGTGTATGTATATATATGTATATATATAGTGTATGTATATATATATATATATATATATATATATATAGTGTATGTATATATATATATATATATATATAGTGTATATATATATATATATATATATATATATAATATATATATATATATATATATATATATATATATATATATAGTTGTAAAGCCTACAGAGTTTGACCAATCTACCTAGGTTTCACTAACTATATCTTCAGATTTGGTTTCTTTGTTTTAATGGCATATCAACCTTTGTAGGTTATTTAACGCCAAAGCCATTCTCCTAGAAGAACAGTCGTGGTACTATTTAACCCATAGCCGGGAGGATAAGGGGGTTCATATCTTTCCCAAGGGTATTTGCCCGAAAGTGAACGTAATAGCGCGACTAGTGTACGAACTCGCTTACTACGATTTAGCAATCCATCGCTTTAACCATTACACCCCCGTATCATTGGGAAAAATTTGAATAAATAAGGTTGGGTCCAAGGACATTTATATATTAAATATATATGTCGTTTGACCCAACCTTCTTTTGTCCGAATTTTCCTGGTGATCCATTAAGTGAAACCTAGGGAAATTGTTCTGACACTGTAGGCTTTACTATTTTAAATTCTTTCTACTTAGTGCATCGAGAACATTTTACGTTTAGCTTAGCTTTTATTATTTCATTGATTTTTTCCCCAGATAACTGATTGTATAATCCTTATTTGCAGTTTGCATTATCTGGGGGGGGGTCACACAATCAGAATCTTTTTGGCAAATTATATAAATATATATATATGTATGTATGTATGCCCAGTCACCAAGGTTCTATGTTGCTCAGTCAGCTGGTGCTGCAGAATATACCGACTGCTTCTCTGCAGATGGGTAATACCCCCTCTACGAGTGTCCTGGATATGATACTAAAAATCTGATGGTGAGGTTCCAGAAATGCTAGGGCTTTGTGGAATGCGGAGCGCCCCTTCATTGCCATTGCTCCCAAGTTCACTCTGGCCCCGAATGGTAGCACCTGAAAAGGCCTTATCTGTGGATTAAATAGAACTAACAGCATACTTATGCTAAACTGAACTGTTTCACTAAACTGCATTGCTTGAAATAAATGCACCTGGACTCATAACCCGAATAGTTCAAAGCCCAACCAAACTGAATGATAAAATATAATTAACGACAAATGATTAATTTAAAAAAATCATTTCTTAATTATATAACATTACGATTTAAGTTTATGTTATTTATTTATTTATTTATTTTATGCTAGTTTTATTCTTTCTAGTAGTCTTTTAATCAATAAAATGTAGTTTTCGTCAAACAATTCTATTGTCAGAACCGTCCTGATGGTTGTTTAGGTGAAAACTTGCTGGATTTTTCCTGACTCTGTAGGCATTCATATATATATATATATATATATATATATATATATATATCGATTACAACGTAATCCAAGTGGAAGGAGAGATTTATTGAGAAGTCGATACTATAGAGTTTCGGTTCAACTGAACCATCATCAGGACCATGAGGGGTGATATTAACGATGTTAAGTCAAAGATGGATGTTTAAAAATGCAAGATACAAAACCTAGGGGAAAATTTGTGTAATAAGAAAAAGTTGACCTTTTAATTTAGTAAATCTCTCCTTCCACTTGAATTACCTTGTTATCAATTTTTCTACATATTGTCGGATTACAATCCTTTATTTCATCATCATCATCATCATGTCGTGCCGCTAGCACGGATATCCCTGACCCTCACTCCCTATCGTTCATCGCCTCTGGCTGGTCTTCAGAGCTACATCCTGTATCCTCACTATGCTTCTGTATGAATGTTCATGCTGTTTGTCCTGCTTTTGCTTGGCCATATGTAGGGGTTCATAGGAGTACATCACTTATGACCTCGTCCTTGCTTCTCCAGCAGTGTCCTGCATGTCTGGTTCGTCTAGCTTGGATAGTTTTCGTGATGGGAGGCAGGTGGCTGTATAGTTGGTGCCTTGCAGGGTGTTGCCTCCAGGACTTGTTCAATATTGCTCGCAACATTCTTGTGTAATTGCCGTCTAGCTTCTTCTCCAGCTGTTTAGTTAGCGTCCAAGTAGTGCATCCATACAGCAGTATCGATACGACCACTGCCTGGAAGAATCTGCGTTTCATTTTTTCGGTCAGGTCTGATTTCCATATGATCAAAAGCCTATCGATAGCTGTCCATGCCTTCGTTAGCCGTGTGTCGATGTCCTTTTCGGTTGATGAGACGCTGCTTCTTAGGTAGGGGAATTTGTCTACCAGTTTAAGAGAGGTTCCGCCTTGTGTGGAAATGTCGCCTGTTTGATTATAGCACATATATTCAGTTTTGTGTGCATTGACGTGGAGGCCAATGCCTGCGGCGGCTCGACGAACACCGAGGGGGGACTGCATATTTTGTAATGGCCTCTCATAAGTTTTAATTCGTGTGCGCACCCCCCCCCACACACACACACACAATATAAAATTGCTTCATGTCACATGTGGTCTGGTGGGAGGTTGGATAAATCCCTTTACGTTAAAATTAGGCTTTACATGGGCTTGAACATTGACCGTTGGCACTAGTAGGAAATCTATTTTTTCCCACCGGGCAGAATGAAATCAACAAGTTCTCTTTGCTGTTGCAAGTACCTGTGAAATCAATAATTTGATATAATTCAATATGCCGCTGTTCTCCATAAAAAATTATTTGTGTTGTTATTTAGTAAGCTTTGCTTAGAAATAGCACACAGACCATAGGGGGCTTTAAATAAATGCTGAAGTGTGTGTGTGTGTGTGTGTGTGTGTTTTTCATATCAGTCTATGAATAAGAACAATTAGCATATTTGATGGCCTCTGAGATCTCTCTCACGTTTACATTTCATTTCAAAGTATCAGGGTTTTATGTATTGAAATTATTTAGATGGGAAAAGAAAGAAAGAAAGAAAGAAAGAAAGAAAGAAAGAAAGAAAAAAAGAAGAAATAATAAGAGTTACATAATAAAGAAAGAAAAATAAAAAGAATGTTATTAGAAAGAAAGAAAGAAAGAAAGAAAGAAAAAAAGAAGAAATAATAAGAGTTACATAATAAAGAAAGAAAAATAAAAAGAATGTTATTAGAAAGAAAGAAAGAAAGAAAGAAAGAAAGAAAGAAGGAAAAAGAATTAATAAGAGTTACATGCGAAAGAAAGAAAGAAAGAAAGAAAGAAAGAGAGAAAGAAAGAAAGAAAGAATAAGAATTACATAATAAAGAAAGAAAAATAAAAAGAATGTTATTAGAAAGAAAGAAAGAAAGAAAGAAAGAAAGAAAGAAAGGGACAAGGAAAAAGAATTAATAAGAGTTACATGAGAAAGAAAGAAAGAAAGAAAGAAAGAAAGAAAGAAAGAAGAAATAATAAGAGTTACATAATAAAGAAAGAAAAATAAAAAGAATGTTATTAGAAAGAAAGAAAGAAAGAAAGAAAGAAAGAAAGAAAGAAAAAAAGAAAGAAAGGGACAAGGAAAAAGAATTAATAAGAGTTACATGAGAAAGAAAGAAAGAAAGAAAGAAAGAAAGAAAGAGAGAAAGAAAGAAAGAATAAGAATTACATAATAAAGAAAGAAAAATAAAAAGAATGTTATTAGAAAGAAAGAAAGAAAGAAAGAAAGAAAGAAAGAAAGAAAGAAAGGGATAAGGAAAAAGAATTAATAAGAGTTACATGCGAAAGAAAGAAAGAAAGAAAGAGGAAGATAAGGAAGAAGAAATAACGAGTTACAAAAAAAAAGAAAAAAAATTTTAAAAAGGTTATAAGAAATAAATAAATGAATAAAGAAAGAAAGAAAGAAAGAAAGAAAGAAAGAGGAGGACAAGGAAGAAGAAATAACGAGAGTTACAAAATAAAGAAAGAAAAATTTAAAAAATGTTAGAAGAAAGAAAGAAAGAAAGAAAGAAAGAAAGAAAGAATTTTATAGCGAGAAAGATCGATATTAACAATGGTCTGTCTTCTATACAATCTTTCCTAGACCTGGAGAGGAAGCAAGACCTCTCAGGTGCGAATCCATAGTCTCCTGAGACTGACAAATGACACCGAGTGTGTCTGTGGGTTTGGAAATTATGCATTCACTGATATATGCATATGTATGATGACTGGCGTAAACGCGCCATTATTGCTTTTTATGTGATCATTCATAATTTACTCTCGGTAAAGAGTATTGTCTACCAAACCATCAGCTGCTTTGGGTTCTATGAAATATTTAAGAATGCCAATATTGAATCGTTCACAAAGGAATCTCCCATTCGGAAAATTGACTTTTCAGTTCTCTTAATTTCCTCATTTTTTATTCCAGGAAAAAATTGTTACTGTCAATCGACACCAATCATAATCCTTACAATGTAATTTATTGTGAGCTTCCACTCCCCGATAAATCAGTGGTCTTACCTGGCGTCAAAGTGACAGCAAGCTTCTTAAGTTCACAAGGACTCAACTCAGTATTCGAACATATCTCGATAATACTGGGGTCTGGATGTTCCCTAATTTCTTCCGATCTCCTGTTTCCTGTCTCTTTTCGAGGTACTTTGGAATTGTTCCAAAGGCCCCATCTATGAGTTAGACCGGCTCATTGGCCTAGTGGGTGGAGTGTTCGGCGATGGTCCGGGAGACCTGTTTTCAATCCCAGGTCGCGTCATACCAAAGACTTTAAAAATGGTACTTGATACCTCCTTTCTTAACACTCAGCAATATAAGGTAAGTATCAAGGGTAAAGTGGAGCAATCCAGGAAAAGGAGTATCACCCTCCTCTACGCCTTGGTGTAGTAGCTATTGAAAAGGGAGCCTTCTGGTCGCCCTCGACTGCGGTCGCTAACTTTACTTATGATTTCCAAACCCGCGAGTTTTTTCCAAACCTTCTGGAACCATCCCAAGTGCACCAAGTATCACTGGTATTACCGTCACCCTCATGTTCCACAGTTTTTCAGTTTTCTGGCATTTGTGTATTTTTTGTGTTTTTTTTTTTTATTTCTACTCTATGGTTCACTGGAACGGCAAAATCAAGTAGATGTCAAGTTTGTTTGTTTGTTTTTTTTTTTGTTGTTTTTTTTTTTTTGTTCTTGTTAATCAACACAAAGTCCAGTCGTCTGGCCGAAATTAGGTAATCCGTTTGTATCTAAAAATCCCAGAGAATTCAGTACGTCCCATTCTCCAGGACAGATTCTGCTTTCTATATATACCATTTGTTAGAATGATCAAATATTAATCTCTTGCACAGTTCACACTGGTTCATTTTGCCTACCCTATCATGCTTAGTCTTGTATTCCTTTTGTGCTAGTTTCCTGGATTTTTTATTATGTAATTAACCGTTTCATTTCTGTATTCACATAAATTACACTTGCTATTCTGAGGCGCATTATTGATTTTTATTTTAAGATGATTGTTCTTTATGGCGTTGTTTTGTACTTTTAAAAGAGATCCCGTTTCTCTCTTTGAGTTTTTATTTCTTAGTCATGTCCTGGGGTTCTCATATACAATCTCCCTTGATTGTCGCTTGGAATATCCATATAGTTGTTTTTTCTAGCTATTTCGGTATTCTAGTTTCGTTCTTTTTCTATCTGATCTTATTTTGCCAGTGTTGTTACCGGCTGCTGTAAATAACCCTTTTTTTTTTTTTGCTCTTTTTTAATGTACCCCCCCCCCCGAGACCTTCCGTTGATGTATCTACGTCATCGTCAATTCTGATGAAGTCTCTTCCTTCTTCTTTTCTTGACACATATAATCTATGCCATCTCTCGGGTGCAAAGCCTTTTGGGCATAGTCATCGATGTCCTATGGTTTATCTGTCTGAGTTCCTCCCTTGTCCATTTTAAGAATAGTCCCGAGTATCTTACAAGCGGGAATTCCTAGATGTTTCATTAATTTTCCTTTACTCTAAGCTGTTTTATTCTTTCCGCAGTTTTCTTTTTCTACTTTTCTTTAAGAAACATGGCCCATTTTTCAATGCCAAATTGCATTATGATATCCTTGCTGCATATTTTTATGGTTTGTATTTGGGTCTCCAGTTCTTTTTTTCATTTTCAGATAATACCTTGATATGTACATAAGATTATTAACCTTTCCTTGAGATTTTTTTAAAATTTCTAACCCCACTTTACTCTTACAATTAGAGGTAAGAAAGAGTGTCCCTAGAACAAGCCTCTTTGGATTTTCTCCTCTGCAAAGGTGAGTTCACTTGCTGCTGATTCCACTTTTCCGTTTTTTAAGATTCCATGAAGAAGTTTATTATTGTATCGGGTATGTAATACATTGTCAGACATTATTATTATTATTATTATTATTATTATTAGTTTACTCCAATTTCACACCAGCTTTAACTGGTGGTCTTTCACTGGAATCTGAATGACAGCAAGTCTACTCAAGTCTCCAGGACTCTTCAGAGTATTCTGGGCAATCTTAACAATTCTTTGGTTTGGATTGTCTTGATTCTTCCTCTGATTTTCATCTCCTCCCATCCTTTGGGGACCGTTCCAAGTGCACCAAATAAAATTGGTATCACCGTCACCCTTATGTTTTATAACTCTTTTTAGCTCTCCGGCAAGATCAAAGTATATTATCTCTAGTCACTCCAGTCTGTTTTCCGGATACTTTAGGATTGTTCCAAAGGCTCCGTCTATGATAGGTATAATTGTCTCTTTCATTTTCCGTAATTTTCCAGCTCTCTAGCAATGTCCAGCTATTTATATTTTAATCTTTATTCTCTGAACCGATATTGGATGACCTTTTTTTATTTCACAATCCCAAAATAATTTGTTCATTTTCCAGAAAAGATACTAGTCTGTGTATATGACATTTGTCTGCATCGAACAAAATTCTATTGTTCGCACAATTCCTGGAAGATCAACTTCCCTACCCAATCGCTCTTGCTCTTATACTCTTTCTATCCCAGTTTGTCGCAGTCATATATCATGAAACTCTCTCTGTCTTTCCAGAGTCCGCACTTTTATTTTTTCTGGTTATTTTACTCCTTGAGCAATGGAGAGGATCTAATTATGAACTTTATGGAGCAGAGTATCATGACGAGGTCCCTTACTCTCCACATCAAACAGAAAATGGAGAAACCCTGTTTAACAAGGCGTCGGGTGGAAGTACTGGTTCATTACTACGTAGTCTGGCACGTGATAGTTCAATTGGAAACGCGCTTGAGCACATACCAAAAAAACAGACAAGATATGTCAGGCGAAGCACCCATCCCACTAGAAGAAGAAGAAGAAGAAGAAGAAGAAGAAGAAGAAGAAGAAGAAGAAGAAGAAGAAGAAGAAGAAGAAGAAGACTTAATTTAGCGTAACCAAAAAGTTACATCTCTGTCAAATGGGCTTAGAATATGCTAATAGGCCTCCTTGTCAATGCACACAAAACGGAATATATGTCCTATAATCAAACAGGTGACTTCTCCACACTAGACAGAACCCCTCTTAAACTAATAGACAGATTCACTTACCTAGGAAGCAGCGTCTCATCAACCGAAAAAGAACATTGACACACGGCTAACGAAGGGATGGACAGCTATCGATAAGCTATCGATCATTTGGAAATCAGACCTAACTGATAAAATCAAACGCACTTTCTTCCAGGCAGCTGTCGTATCGATACTGCTGTATGGATGCACTACTTGGACGCTAACAAAACGGCTGGAGAAGAAGCTAGACGGCAATTACACAAGAATGCTGCGAGCAATATTGACCAAGCCCTGGTGGCAACACCCCACAAGGCACCAACTATACGGCCACCTGCCTCCCATCACGAAAACTATCCAAGCCAGGCGAACCAGACATGCAGGACACTGCTGGAGAAGCAGGAACGAGCTCATAAGTGATGTACTCCTATGGACCCCGACATATGGCCGGGCAAAAGCAGGACGACCAGCACGAACATACATTCAGCAGCTATGTGAGCTTAAGGGATGTAGCCCTGAAGATCTGTCAGAGGCGATGAACGATAGGGAAAAGTGGCGAGAGAGGGTCAGGGATATCCGTGCTTCTGGCACGACAAGATGATAATGAGGATATCCTTTGCACCGGGGTAAGACCACCCACCAAAAGAAGAGACCTAGGTATGACGCTAAACTGCATTTGATAATAAATTATTAGTTGGTTGACTAGGGCTTATGGCATATCAACGCTTGTAAGTCATTGTCCTGTCGGCTAGGGAGTTAAAATACACAGACTGCTTCCCCGCAGAAGGGTACCCCCCTAACGATTGTCCTGATATGACACTAAACAATCTGATGGTGAGGTTCCAGAAATGCTTCATTGCTAGCACTCCCAGGTTCACACTGGCCCGGAGTGGTAGCACCTGATAGGGTCATCTCTATGGGTGAAATAGAACTAAACTGTGCACTTATGCTAAACTGAATGGTTTGAAATAGAACTATTTTGACATTTAAACTGCGTACTAATGCTAAACTAAATTGTTTGAAATAGAACTGTTTTTGACATTGAAACTGTATTCACATAAAACTGAATTGTTTAAAATAGAACTGTTTGAATAAATTAAATAACTTGAAATAGAAATGTTTTTGACAATTAAACTGTGTACTTATAATAAACTGAATTGTTTGAAATAGAACTGTTTATTTGTATAAAAATGGATTTGATATTAAATGACCTACAAAGGTTGATATGCTTTAAAAACCAAACTAACATATGCCCTGTCAGCTGGGGCTGTAGAATACACTAACTGCATCTCTGCTTCGGGAGGGTAAGAACCCCACCCCAACGAGTATCCTGGATATGACACTAAACAATCTGATGGTGAAGTTCCAGTGATGCTGGGGCTTTGGGGAATGTGGAGCACCCCTTCATTGCCATTGATCCCAGGTCCACTCTGGCCCGGAATGGTAGCACCTGATAAGGCCCTATCTATGGGTTAAATAGAACTAAACTGCATACTTATGCTAAACTGAATTGTTTGAATTAGAACTGTTTGATTAAACTGAATAGCTTGAAATAGAAATGTTTTAGACAATCAAACTGTGTACTTACACTAAAGTGAATTGTTTAATAAAGAACTGCTTTGACAATTAACTGTGTGTAATCAAAATCTAAACTTATTCTAAACTGAATTGGTTGAATTAGAACTGTTTGGCTAAACTGAATAGCTTGAAATAGAAATGTTTTTAATAATCAAACTGTTTACACATGCTAAACTGAATTGTTTGAAATAGAACTGAATATTTGTATAAAAATGGATTTGGCGTTAAATAACCTACAAAGGTTAATATGCCATAAAACAAAAAAACAACCAACCAACCCAAACTAACAAACCTTGTTAGTCTTTTAATGCCAAAACCCGTTTATACATATAAATATACTATTTGTAAACAACGTTTGTGGGTAATATTTTTAAACGAGCCAGTGTTCAATCATTGGCACACAGTTAAATGGTTTCAAGTATTTCTATCTAACACTAATAATTCTATTCAACACCATTCATTTTTAAACAGTTTAATGGTTCCAAGTATTTTGATGTAATACCAATAATTTAATTTAGGCACACAGTTTAATGGTTTCAAGCGTCGCTATTTAATACTACCAATTCAAATTCAAATCAGTCATTTGTTTGCCTACAATTTAATGATTAAACAGTTCTATTTGATCCGCTAACAATTATGCCAATGTCCGGTATGGAGTCTTGCCGGACATTGGTATAATGGTTAGAATGTTCGCAAATGGGCCGGGAGACCTGTGTTCAATCCCAGGTCAAGTCATACCAAAGACTTAAAAAATGGTACTTGATGCTACTTTGCTTAACACTCAGCATTTTAAAGTAAGGATCAAGGATAAAGTGGAGCAATCCAGGGAAAGGAGTAGCGACCTCCCCCACACCTTGGTGTTGTAGCTATCGAAAAGGGAGCCTCCGGGTCACCCTCGACTACGATCACCAACTTTACAGCTATTTAATCCATAGATGGGACCCTATCGCTCCGAGTCTTAGTGGATCTGAGAGTAATGGCAATGAATGGGGTACTTTACATTCCCTGAAGCCACATGACAGGTGCCTCACGATCAGATAGTTTATTGTCATAACCGGGACATTCGTTGGGCAGATCTTGCCCCTTTGCAGAGTTGCGGTCAGCGTATTCTACAACCCAAGCTGACTGGGCTAAAATTATGTGGATTGATTATGAATTCATGAAACCATATAACAAATAAGTATTGTCAAATACGCGTTATCCGTCCTACGAGAAGACTTGGTATATGCTGTGCCCTCTGTAAAGGGTTAAGTCTGTTTCAGAAGAGATTTCCTGGATAGGACTCGAAATTGCACTTTTATCTGGTATATCCCTCATTGCCTAGTTCCACTCTGACTCGGAGTATAGAACCTTTTTATGGTCCCATCAAATAGATTTGTAAGAAAATTATTTGTATTCGATAGGAATACTTGCTACCATATAACTGTAAATTATCATGTAAGATATAATTGTTTACTAAGGATAATTAGATAATTATTAGTTACTTGAAACCATGTATGTGCAAAGAGAGATATTTCACCGGTCTTTGGGGAGGCCACCCGGCACGAATGCCAGTTAATTGCTTCTTGAACACTGTCCCCACAGGCTTTAACTGCTTTGCCAGACTGAGTTAAGGGCTCGGCGTCTGAATACCTACGGGGTCATATCTTCTTTGCATCTACTGCGCATGAGTCTTGATTCGTACGTGGTCCTCACTATAAAATGGCCTTGTTCCACCAATATAACTGAGTGAAAACAAATGACTCAGAGTTAAATAGAAATAATTACAGGAAATTATGTAAATGTTAGTATTAGATAGGAATACTTAAAACCATATATCTGTGTTCAGATTATTTGCATTTGATAAGAATACTTGATATCATATATCAGTGTGCAAAAAACGCCTGAAAAACAACTGCACAAAAAACGTTAATATAAATGTACAATGAATTCGATTTTCTAACCTCTAGGCGAAAAATAACTCCAGATGATTTGAAATGTCGTTAAAATCAATCATTCAATCAGTAAAGAGGTAATTACCCGACTTAATTAGCCTACGGGACGAGCTCACTCGACTTTAAACCTTTTTTTTTCATTTAAACTCGTAAAGTTAACTACTGTTTCTTTGTCAAATGACTCAGTTCAATAACCCGTGAAATCTCTCGACTGTAACAAAATTTAAAAAAAAGGGAATTAAAAAAAAGGTTGTTTATTCGCTTGAAATATCGATTCATCAATTGGTTTGATTTCTTCTCTTTTTTTTTTCCACTTCTTCCTTTTTCATTCTCATTGAGATTCTTTTTAATCGACTCTAGGAAAAAAGAAAAACTTCGTCAAAAAGTCAAACTGTTTTTGGTTTTGGTTTTTGTTTTTGTTTTGTTTCGTTTTTCTTTTCTTTTCCTTCTTTTCTTTTTTACTTTTTTTATTTTTCATTTTGCTATTATTTGCTAAAATAGCAAATACTGGTACTTGGGCATTTGAAATAAAAAAGGAAATTGTTTCAGCTATATCAAGGACACATTTTTAATTAAAAATACCTAATCTACTCATTTCGCCATTTTGTTTTTGTTTTTATGGACATTTTTTTTTTTGCTTTTAGTTGTCCTTATTTTGCGGGGTAGGGAGGAGGTGACAATATTTTATCAGTTTAGTTTGTTTTATTTTATTTTGTTTTATTTTATTTTATTTTTGCTTTGTTAATTTCATTTTTTTATTTTCTATTTGTCTTTTTTTGCCTTTGTTGCGTTTTTTCTATTTGCTTTTTTTTTTTTTTTTTTTGGCCTTTCCTTATTTTGTTTCTTTTTTATTTTGCTTCTTTTTTTATTTCTATTTATTTATTTATTTGTATTCGTTCATTCATTTTTTATTACATTTTATTTTATTTTTTTATTTCTAATTATTTGTAATTATTTATTTTATTTTATTTATTTATTTTATTTTATTTGCACAGATATTTTAGGTTTCATTTCAAATCCGAATTTACATTCAAATTCGCAATAGTTTTTGCCTGTTGCTCACCTAAAAATAAAATAATTACATAATTAAATAAAGAAAGAAATAAAGAAAGAAAGAAAGAAATTATTTGGTCATCAGTTTTTATATACATTTCTCATTCATTTTTCAACTTCTTTATTTTCAATATATTTATTTTGTATTAACATTTTTTTTTTTCTTTTTTTAGTCATTGTTTTTTCTATCTTTATTATTTTTTTTATTTTTCGTTTATTCTTTAGTTTTGGGTTTTTTTCATTATTTAGTTCAGTTTTTTTGTTTAATTTTTTTTTTTTTTTTTACTCTTTTATTATTATATATTGTTTTTATTGTTTTGTGTTTCAGAATCCTTTTTCGTGTTTTCATTCTTTGATTTTTCGTACATTTCTTAAAATCATTCTTTTCTTTTCTTTTCTTGTATTTCATTTTATTTCATTTTTTTTATCGTCTCATTCATTTTAAATTTTATCTTTGATTTATATTTTGTTTAATTTTTTTGTTTATTCATTCTATTTTTATGTCCGCTATTTATTTATCATTTTTTTCCAACATTTTGCTCAGTAAATTTTCCTCTCTCTCTCTCTCTCTCTCTTTCTCTCTCTTTTCTCTCTCTCGTTCTTTCTCTTTCTCTCTCTCTTTCTCCTTCTCTCTCTTTCACTCTTTCTCTTTTTCTCTCTCCCTCTCTCTCATTCTCTCACTTTCTCTCCCTCTCTTTTTTTCTCTCTCTCTCATTCTTTCTCTCTCTCTCTCTCTTTTCTCATTCTCTCTCTTTCACTCTTTCTCTTTTTCTCTCTCCCTCTCTCTCTCATTCTCTCACTTTCTCTCTCTCTTTTTTTTCTCTCTCTCATTCTTTCTCTCTCTCTCTCTTTTCTCTTTCACTCTTTCTCTTTTTCTCTTTTTCTCTCTCCCTCTCTCTCATTCTCTCTCTTTCTCTCTCTCCCATTTTCTCTCTTTCCACTCGCACACACACACACATACATACAAACAAATACTGGACGCAATGGATTAATTATCGTCTAAATTACGCAAAAATAAAAATAACACTGTCATCTCACTTGATTTGGTTTGATTTGATTTTATGGCATATCAACGATTCTGGGTTATTTAATGCCAAATCCTGTTGATTCATGTATATAAAGTAGATATGATTTGTAAACATATTTTCTTGGAGGTACCAGTGGTTATCGTCGTAGGAAATGGACACGGCGACACGAATTCAAATCCTGGCTGAGGCTGATTGCATTTCACATAGCACTAATACCCTTGGAAAAGGTATGAATCCAATTATTCTCTCTCCAGTTATGGATATATGGTAGGAAAGACTGGGTTCTTCAGCCTTGATGAGGCAACTAGTCTTGGAAAAGGAAACTCTGAATTAAAACCTGTTAAACTTCGCTTGAAAATTGACCTTGTGTCATATCCTGCCCGAGCGGAGGGGTTGGTAAATATGGTAAACATATTTTTTTGATAACAAGCCTTAGTACATTTTTGCGCAGTTAAATAGTTTCGAGTATTGCTATATAACAGTTACAATTTAATATCAGTCATTTGTTTGCACACATTTGAATAGACATACATGATATGTAAGAGATTAGTCAGTCGGTAATTTCATTTTTGAACGGATGAGAACTAATTTCCTGCACATCCCCACACATGGCCGTGCAAAAGCAGGACGACCAGCACGAACATACATTCAGCAACTATGTGAGGAGACAGGATGTTGTCCTGAAGACCTGCCTGAGGCGATGAACGATAGGGAAAAGTGGCGAGAGAGGGTCAGGGATATCCGTGCTACCAGCACGACATGATAATGATGATGATGATTTCTATCTAATACTTACAATTCTGTTGAATATTAATCATTTTTTGCACAGAGTGAAGTGCTTACAAGTATTGATATTTAACACTAATTAATGTATTCAACATTACTTATTCGTTTGCCCACAGTTAAATAGTTCCAAGTATTGTTATGTATCATTAACAATTCAATCAAACATCTGTCATTTTTTATCCACAGTTAAATGGTAAAACAGTTCTAACTATACAATTTAGCATACGTCATTTGTTTGCACTCAGTTTATAAGTCAAACAGTTCTATTTGACGTATTGACAAAACCCTATCAAGTGCTACCCCTCAGAGCCAGAGTGGACCTAAGAGTGATGGTAAGGGGTACTACGCATTCCCTAAAGCTCCATCGTTACTGGAAACTCACTATTAGATTATTTAGTGTCGTATCCAGGACACTCGCTGGTGAGGTCTTTCTCCCTTGCAGAGATGCAGTCGGTAAATTCTATTGCTCCAGCCAACTGAGCCATATATATATATATATTAATATATATTTACCAAAATTGCATGAAAATATCTTAAAATACTATTGATTAAATTTATCGTTACTGTCTTCAACCACGGCCTCCAGACGACTGCGTAATCTTCTGCAAGCCTTTCTGAAGGTCTGATTTAAATTGATCAATGCTGCTGTTATCTTTGCCTTCAGTTCATCTTTGGTTTTGTAAGGAGTTTTGTTGGTCTCTCGCTCGACCGCGCCCCACATATAATAAAGGGGTTTTATCTTTCTCTGCTTCCCACCAGACAGGACTTGACACAAGGTCTATAACCTGAAGGGCTATTATTGTAGGGATTAGGGGTGGGAAAAGTCGGGCACGGGCCACATATAATAAAGGGGTTTTTACCTTTCTCTGCTTCCCACCAGACAGGATTTGACACAAGGTCAATAACCTGAAGGTCAATTATTGTGGGGATTAGGGGTGGGAAAAGTCGGACACGAGCAACATATAATAAAGGGGTTTTACCTTTCTCTGCTTCCCACCAGACAGGATTTGACACAAGGTCAATAACCTGAAGGTCTATTATTGTGGGGATTAGGGGTGGGAAAAGTCGGGCACGAACCACATATAATAAAGGGGATTGTAATCTGGAGAATTAAGTGGGTAGATGTTATGGGTCATGTGATCGCAACATTCAGTTTTTCTGGCATGACACCGAGTCCTGCTACCAGATGTAAATTCTTTCATCAGCCATCTTCTCGATTCAGAGAAGCACTACGTCCACAAAACACTTGATGGAAGGGTCTGTGTTGAATTTGAGGCAAAGTGGCAAAAAGAATGACAACCTTAAACACCAGGATTCATATTTGGTTTTCATCGATATGAATATGAAAAGGTCTTCAGATTGACACATAAGTATTCTGAAATCCTCATATTGGTGCTTCCGTAGTGAATGCCAACCTCTACAGCATGCTATTTTTAAATTTGTGGAGATATAAATTGCATCATAGTATTGATTTCTGCACACCTTGTCTAACTGACTCTGGTTTGCTGCACAGTAGACAAAAACCTCAAACAAATAAAGCGTATGCGCGAAATTAATTTAAGAATTATAAAATTGTAACAATTTACCCATTGCTCCTTATATATATATATATATATATATATATATATATATATATATATATGAAAGTAAATATGGATCAAAATCAGACAGTATGAAGAAAGCAGAAAAACATAATCCAAATAGGTGAATTTATTATGATGTAAAGTCGACGTTGAACGTTTCGGTTTCAGTTACCATCATCAGGACTTGGATATCAGAATAGTTCACATAGCGATGGATGCTTGTCGAGACAACTGGAGGAAATAAAATGGATACAACAAAAAGACACAAACGTGCACACGACGTTCATGATTTAAAAGTGCTAAGAACGTGTTTGGCACGTGGAAATATATTTGAAAATGTTAGATTTTTTATGTATGTATGTATGTATGTATGTATGTATGTATGTATGTATGTATGTATGTCAGCGTGTGCACATTTATGACATACTGGATGTTTAAAAAATCCTGGAATTGTTTGACAATACGATAACAATAATGTCTGTCATGTTAAAATGGGAGAATCAAAATGTACATAAAGAAAAATCTCAGTTCATACATACATACACGCATGCATATATGTGTGTGTGTGTGTGTGTGTGTGTGTGTGTGTGGTATTATTCGGTCCAGTTAAACCGGAGTTGGGAGTAATTCCATCAGAACAAAAAAAAAAAACATTCAACAGTGAACATTTAAATTTTCCTGGTAAAGAGCTCAATGTAACTGACATTACAAGGCAATAATTTCTTTAAGAAAAAAACAAAACCTTTCATGTGTCTATTCTGAATTATTTTATCCATAAGATCTGAAGAAGTCCTCTTAATTTTTTTTTTTTTTTTTGTATTTTTGATTTATATCAAAAGCCCATAACAGAATGGAAATAAATTTATAATCCTAATGTGACCAGTTTTGTTTTTTCTGAAAGATATATATATATATATATATATATATATATCATGTTTATTCGTTTATTTGTTTGGGTTTTATGGCATATCAACCTTTGTAGGAGGTGCCCGTGGTGTAGTCGTTATCGTCTTAGGAAATGGACACGGCGACACGAGTTCAAATCCTGGACGAGACTGATTGCATTTCACATTGCACTAATACCCTTGGGAAAGGTATGAATCCAATTATTCTCCCTCCAGCTATGGGTAAATAGTAAGACTGACTAGGTTCTTCAGCCTTGGTTAGGCCACTAGTCTAGGAGAAGGAAAACTCTGAATTCAAACCTGTTAAACTCCGCTTAAAAATTGACCTTGTGTCATATCCTGCCCAAGCGGAGGGGTTGGTAAATAGTATCAACCTTTGTAGGTTATTTAACGCCCAATCCATTTTTATACAAATAAACAGTTCAATTTCAAACAATTCAGTTTTGCATAAGTACAAACTTTAATTGTCAAAAACATTTCTATTTTAAACAATTTAGTTCTGTACAACTATAGCTTTTGTTTACACACAATTAAATGTCAAAACAGTTTTATTTCAAACAATTCAGTTTAGCGCAAAAACAGTTCTATTTCAAACAATTAAGTTTAGTATAAGTACGTAGGTTAAATGGCAAAACAGTTCTATTTCAAGCAATTCAGTTTAGTTCTATTTGACCCATAGATAGGATCCTGTCAGGTGCTACTACTGTAGGCCAGAGTAGACCCGGGAGCAATGACCATGAAGGGGTACTCCGCATACCACAAAGCTCCAGCATTACTGGAACCTCACCATCAAATTGTTTAGTATCATATCTAGGACACTCGTTTGGGGGGTCTTACCCCTCTGCAGAGATGAAGTCGGTGTATTCTATGGCCCCAGCCGACGGGGCAAATATCAGTTATATCCGGTTGTTGTCCAGTCACCATATATTTGGAATATTCATAAACTGAATATTTGAGAAATTTCGTATAATTCAACGGGAGTGGTCGATGTATGGCTATGAATAAATAGATCTATCAGAATATATTTCAAAACTCTCTCAAAACTCATACAGAGCGACTATATCTGTAACGTAAACGGAAGAAAACTTAACGTAGAGTTACAGTGCCTTTATAAATTTATTTCAACGAGTGACATCTCGTCGCCTCTTTAGATGGCGCACAAAATTTGAAATAGCACAGTAAATGTTCTTTGTGTTTTCTTCCATTTGTGTTATAGATATATATTTCCTTTTCGTAATCTTTCTTTCTTTCTTTCTTTCTTTCTTTTAGTAATCTTTCTTTCTTTCTTTCTTTCTTTCTTTTAGTTATCTTTCTTTCTTTCTTTCTTCCTTCCTTTTAATAATCTTTCTTTCTTTCTTTCTTTGTTTTAGTTATCTTTCTTTCTTTCTTTCTTTTAGTAATCTTTTTTTCTTTCTTTCTTTCTCTTAGTAATCTTTCTTTCTTTCTTCCTTTTAATAATCTTTCTTTCTTTCTTTCTTCCTTTTAATAATCTTTCTTTCTTTCTTTCTTTGTTTTAGTTATCTTTCTTTCTTTCTTTCTTTCTTTTAGTAATCTTTCTTTCTTTCTTTCTCTTAGTAATCTTTCTTTCTTTCTTCCTTTTAATAATCTTTCTTTCTTTCTTTCTTTTAGTTATCTTTCTTTCTTTCTTTCTTTCTTCCTTCCTTTTAATAATCTTTCTTTCTTTCTTTCTTTGTTTTAGTTATCGTTCTTTCTTTCTTTCTTTCTTTTAGTAATCTTTCTTTCTTTCTTTCTTTCTTTCTTTCTCTTAGTAATCTTTCTTTCTTTCTTCCTTTTAATAATCTTTCTTTCTTTCTTTCTTTTAGTTATCTTTCTTTCTTTCTTTCTTTCTTCCTTCCTTTTAATAATCTTTCTTTCTTTCTTTCTTTGTTTTAGTTATCGTTCTTTCTTTCTTTCTTTCTTTTAGTAATCTTTCTTTCTTTCTTTCTTTCTTTCTTTCTCTTAGTAATCTTTCTTTCTTTCTTCCTTTTAATAATCTTTCTTTCTTTCTTTTTTTCTTTCTTCCTTCCTTTTAATAATTTTTCTTTCTTTCTTTCTTTCTTTTAGTTATCTTTCTTTCTTTCTTTCTTTCTCTTAGTAATCTTTCTTCCTTTTAATAATCTTTCTTTCTTTCTTTGTTTTAGTTATCTTTCTTTCTTTCTTTCTTTCTTTCTTTCACTCTTCACCTTATTTCTTTTATAGACTCGAGTTATATCGCCGAAACAACCGAATTTGTTATATAGTAATTTGCACAGTGTTTGTTTATGTATGTGTGTGCGTGCGCGCACACACACACACACACACACACACACACACACACATATATATATATATATATATATATATATATATATATATATATATATATATATATATCCTTTCTATGGTGTTTTCTGCCCAACAAAAGGTTGCCAGTTGGCTGTCATCAGTGCTTCAACCTGTGTTGGAGCACTTTAGTTGTTTCTGTATCAAAGTTTTTTTTTCCAAGATTATCAGAAACTTCAGTCCCAACTGATATGTTTATGTGCTCCTTTGACTTTTGTTCTCTTTATACAAACGTTCCTCTTGAGGAAACTATTGAGATTTTTTGTGATGTCTTATTTCGAACTTCTCTTCCTAAACCTACCTTTCCAGAGAGTGTTTTCAAGCATCTTTTTAATTTTGCTACCTCCTCTGTCGAGTTTAGCTTCAATAACATCACGTATCGGCAGATTGATGAAGTGGCAATGGGGTCAAGTCTGGATCCCACGCTGGCAAATATTTTTGTTGGGTTCTGCGAGTCTAATTTATTTAATTAAATAGACCCCCCCGTGTATTATCGTTATGTTGACGACACTTTCTGCCTATTTAAATGTGAGAAAGCTGCAGACTTATTTCTCGCACAATTGAATTCTATGCATCCCTTTTTGAAGTTCACTGTGGAAAGGGAGTCTAATCACCGACGTCCATTTCTTGATGTATTTGGGCATAAAACTCATACAGCTTTTCTCACCTCTGTATAGAGAAATCCCACCTTTTCTGGCTTATATACTAGATGGGATTCATTTTGCCGACAGCAGCGCAAAATTAATTTGATTAAGACTCTTGTCCACCGTGCCCTTATGAAATCAAGTTCATCAAGTCAACCCAGTCTAAGAATGGGGATCCATTATCCGTTTTGGATGATGTTGTCAATAATGTTATGATTAAGTTTGATATGGCTAACAGGTGCACTGTTAATCGGTGCCCTGTTTATTTGCGCCTACCGTACATAGGCTCTAGAGGTAAGAGATTGGCCAAATCCATCACCATGGCTGTTGGTAGATATTATTTTTCAGCTGCTGTGCGAGTCATTTTTCAGACTCGCATTGCATTTGTTTCAATGCGTAAAGATGTCTTGCCTCAAGACTTGTGTCAAGTCCTGTGTGGTGGGAGGCAGAGACAAATATATCGTGTATGTATACCAATGTAAAAAGTAAGTAAAGTTGGTGACCTTAGTCGAGGGTGACCCGAAGGCTCTCTTTTCAATAGCTACTATACTGAGGTGTAGGGGAGGGTGCTACTCCATTCCCTGGCTTGCTCCACTTTACCCTTGATCCTTACCTTATAGTGCTGAGTGTTAAGCAAGGATGCATCAAGTACCATTTTTGGAGTCATTGGTATGACTGACCTGAGATTGAACTCCGGTCTCCCAGACCATTTACGAACACTCTACTCATTAGGCCAATGGCCGGTTGTATATATATATATATATATATATATATATATATATATATATTACAAAGATTATATACAAAACTGCTGCATAAACAGAAGTTTTGCTTCCGATAAAGTCGTTATCAGACGATGACCCAAGGCTCAGGCATGGTTTCGGGACCGAAGCATCATTACCACTAACCCAGGGTGCCTAGCAGTATCTAACTATACTACCAAACTTTATTGGATGGTGTTTGCTCTGTACGAATGCCATATCCACTCAGATGCAGATACAGTCTTATTTTGGGTCTTTTTTTTTTATATATATTCCCTCTACTCTACAGGTGAAAGTCCGAATTTGCTTAAAATGTAGAGGTTGAGTTCGAAATAAAACTACGACATCCAATCCCAAGAGGAAATATGTCTGTTGACTAGCCATTCTTAACACAGTTTCCACAAGTCTTTGTACGTTTCCAATTTACGTGGATGTGCCCAGTCGATGTTGACCTGGAAAGGGATCGTTAATTCAGCAATTTTGAATTAACTGACCAAATGATGAGATCTGGAAGCTGGCAAGTTGATGTTATCTCCGTTGAAAAAGCAAGTTGTCGATCTATGTCAGCAATAACGTACCGGTTCGTGCAACCATCAAGCAATGTTGGTTTGTGCCTATTTCTATGTGGAGTTTTCGAAGCGTTTCCTTCTTTAATAAACTGTATACTTGCTTTTATACATGAAATTTTATTGTAATCTCAGCAATAATCCCTAAGATTTCATTGTGTATCCACGTTTAACTTCCTTCGAGAATACTGACATCTTGTTAGAACGTGTTTGACATTAGCACTTTTCTCACATGCTTTGCAAAGGTTGGATGTACTTAACCCCCAGAGTTTTAAATTTACTGGTGTAGGTAATATGTCATAAACTGCCTTAATGAGGAAAACTAATTGTTTAGGCTCCATTTGTTTGATGTCGCTCCATGTGATGGTTTTGTCTTTGGTGTTTTCCCACCTAGTCCATGCACCTTGTTTGTGTTTCGCCATAGCTATGGCGAGATGATTGCTTTCCTCAAAATGATGAATCTCTTCCGAAATCATTCTTCGTTTATTCTTTGTAGTCTTTTTTGATAACCACCGTTGTAGGTGAAGACCAAGTCTGGCTCTCCCAGTTGCCATAGAGCTGATTACTTAAAAAGGGAAGATTCTGCTGTCTCCACTGCATGTTTAGCGTTCCATTTCTGACCTGTTATTATGGCAGGTTGTGCACATTTTTCAAGTCGGTCCACAGAGTCGCGCAGCATTTGGAAAATTTATGCTTTACCTAATTTAAATTCTGCAACAAGTGACTTTGTAGGTAACTTCAGTTTCGTTGATGAACTGTATAATGCCACATTTGTTAAGGATTTAGGAACTGCCAAACATTTCTTTAGGAACTTAGTGATTAAGC